>JAHWFP010141035.1:0-28266 GCA_023313725.1 Lithobius niger | reverse complement strand
TTACCTGACTGGCCGACACCTTCTATTCCATTCTTAATATAGCGCTTACCTGACTGGCCGACACCTTCTATTCCATTCTTACTATAGAGCTTACCTGACTGGCTGACACCTTCTATTCTATTCTTACTATAGCGCTTACCTGACTAGCCGACACCTTCTATTCTATTCTTACTATATATAGCGCTTACCTGACTGGCCGACACCTTCTGATCTATTCTTACTATAGCGCTTACCTGACTGGCCGACACCACCTATTCTATTCTTACTATAGCGCTTACCTGACTAGCCGACACCTTCTATTCTATTCTTACTATATCGCTTACCTGACTGGCCGACACCTTCTATTCTGGTCTTACTATAGCGCTTACCTGACTGGCCGACACCTATTCAGTTCTTACTATAGCGCTTACGTGACTGGCCGACACCTTCTATTCTTACTATAGCGCTTACGTGACTGGCCGACACCTTCTATTCTTACTATAGCGCTTACCTGACTGGCCGACACCTTCTATTCTTACTATAGCGCTTAACTGACTGGCCTACACCTTCTATTCTATTTTTACTGTAGCGCTTACCTGACTGGCCTACACCTTCTATTCTATTTTTACTATAGCGCTTACCTGACTGGCCTACACCTTCTATTTTATTTTACTATAGCGCTTACCTGACTGGCCGACACCTTCTATTCTATTCTTACTATAGCGCTTACCTGACTGGCCGACACCTTCTATTCTATTCTTACTATAGCGTATTCCTGACTGGCCGACACCTTCTATTCTACTCTTACTATAGCGCTTACCTGACTGGCCAACACCTTCTATTCTATTCTTACTATAGCGCTTACCTGACTGGCCGGCACCATCTATTCTATTCTTACTATAGCGCTTACCTGACTGGCCGACACCATCTATTCTATTCTTACTATGTATAGGCCAGGGATTGCGAATCGTTGACTTGTCATAGTTGCCAAAGACAAAAAAAGTTATAAATTGTTGATGTCAAGAATTTTGGCTTTTTTATCGGCCGCCATTGGTGCAGTATTTTTTTCACAGGTTGAAAAATATATTATGAATACTGCACGCTTAACGTCTGCATGGTCTGCGTGCCACTAGAAAGGGGCATTTAATACTTTTCAATCTAGTCCCTAGGACCTATTTAAGGATCTAGAATTTACTGGGTATGGTTCAATCTTGAGTTAATCTTAATGCCCTAAATATCACTTTGCACTCAATCAGCTCAAACTTGTATTGTGATGCATGTAATTGGCTGAAAGAGAACTCACTCGAATGCTACGTACATTTTAAATTTAGTTTTTAATGGAGGATGCTGTAAGATATGCTTCAGGGCTGTAAAATCGCCATTGTTTGGCACAGTTTGTCTTTTGGACAAACTTAACAATTTCACCTCTATCAAAACTTTCTAAGTCTACTGGGAAGCTGGAGTTCACTGCCGATCTTCGATTAAGTGAATTCCTGTATACACCGAATGACAGGTTGCAGCATCTAGCGCTGTCTGTTATTATTTAATTCTGTGTAGCACTTGATTTCAACAAGCGAAGGAATGCGCAAAGAAATTTCTTTTTACACAACTAACTAGCCACGTGCCACCTTAATTATTGAATGTAAAGTTGGTGCGTCCATGTGTATCAGGGAGCAAGCGGTCAAGGTTAACGGTATCACTTTCACTAAATGGCGCCCATCTAGCAGTTCAAAATCTGCGTTTCAAAACGGTCGATACATAGAAAAAAGTGCCGGTGATGTCGTTAGGCTTAACTTTACCACTTGCTTCATGGTGCACGTGGACGCACCAACTTTACATTCAGTAATTAAGGAGGCATGTGGCTTGTTTGTTATGTAAAATGAAATTTATTTGCGAGTTTCTTAGCCTGTTGAAAGTAAGGGCTAGACAGAACTAGATAGCGGCAAATGGCTATAGATGCTGCAGCTTGTCATTTGGCGGCAATTCCCTTTAAGGTGGTTCAGAACTTGTTAAGAAAGTAATTTTAGTTATATTCTTACTTACAGATTTTGTTTGAGACAATTTTGGACCACTTGTGCACATTCACAGTTGACGAAGACGTGTTTAAAGCCATCAACCATCAGCTTCGAAAGGCGTATTATAATAGCTTACTAAAGCCGAACCTGCTGTGTAGGTGAGTCGTTAAGTTCGTTTATTCTTGCAATGATTTTTAGAATACAAAAACCACACCTTTTTATTTGTAGTGACGTACGCCTTTCCATTCTACAACAGCGACACTGGACACTCGTGGATAAGTTACGGGTCATCTCATCGCTGACAAGTGACATGTTGTTATCGTATGTGAAGAAATTCAAGGGTTTCTTGTTAATCGAGGGGCTTGTACAGGGAAACATCACCTCGAAAGTAAGCTTTGGTGTTACGAAACTGTTGGCCAACTGTTGTTCCTGAGTAGATCTGCTGTAATTTGCGGTCTTGAATTTACGGACATATAGCATATGTATGTATGTTATACAGGATGCATGAAAAATCCAGTCTATTCTACCCCCACCCAGCCACTAAAAAAAAAGTACCACAGCATTGAGGGTACCTGACATCTATGCCAAGTTTATACCGGTGATTGGGTTGGGGGTAATTCCATCAAGGCACCTCCTTTTTCGTCCTACGTGTAGTGTAGTACCAGTTGGGTTCGGGGCAAAGATGTAAAATGGAGGCATTTTTAGACAGTGAACTGCGCAATCTGGCCTAGGAAAGGCAAGTTTATCATATATATTCGAGAATTTGTTTGGGGTGGTGGAGAGGAGCATGCTTAAGAGCATGGTTACTAGAAACGGCTAATGTTTCATTACCCTCTGGGTCTTAGAAGCCGATATATCGGCTCTAAGTTAGCTCCGAAGCTGAAGCCAAAGCCGATATATCGGCTCCAGACAGACATCGCTTCGTTGCTGCCATTTTTTCTGCTGCTTGATGCCGACATTTTAGTGAGGGGGCTAGTAGAGTGCTAAAATACGGTGGCCCTAGGCTCACTTCATTCGTATTGTTATACTTCACACATACAACTGTGAACTTCACACGTATATCTCTGAACTTCATAGTTATATTTACGAACTTCATAGATTTAACTACGAACTTCATAGACGTAAGTGTGAAGTTCATAGTTCTATGTGTGAAGTATGAAGTTCGTAGATATAACTATGAAGTTCAGAGATGAATGTGTGAAGTTCACAGTTGTAAGAATGAATTATAAAATATGAGTGAAGTGAGCCTCCAGGGCCACCGTATGAAACCACCTTTCATGTCAAAAACATATCCAATGTTGAGAATATCGCATCCTCCCAAACAACTAATAATCCTAGCTAATACTGGGCAATAGCCTACCAACTGCCTGGATCAGTGATCATTAGACGTTCCGTGGCGGCATGAAGTCCTACCTTACAAGTGTAAGAGCAGGCCGTATTTTATCTCAGCTACTCCCTTGTACGTCACAACAGCATTGCCTGCACAACCGTAGTTTTAACCTTTCATTGCTTTCAGTACGACACAGGTCAGTTCCACACACACAATCCAGCCATTCCCCATTTTGTTGATGGTGTTGTGTGTTATCAAGAATTTATAGGGTTTGGGAGGAGAATTTGTAACTCTAAAAGGTCCCTATTGAAACATGTTAGATTCGGCCGTATTAGTTCAGTCCGAGTTTTCAGAGGGCGCCACATGTTCCATCTGGTAATTTTTGCTAATTTTTCAGCCCAAATCTAAAGTAAACTAAATGACAACAAGCTAGGCTAAATAATAATTAAATGCAAGCTAGTTTCGTTTAGTTTAGTCTAATTTTAGGCTAAAATATGAGTAGAAATTCCCACATAAAACACATGGCGCCCTCTATAAACTAAGATTGAACTAATACAAATATATCCAAGACGTTGCAATATGGGTCTCGGTCACAAATTCCCCTCCCTAACCCTATAAATTCTTGGTATTATTGATCCCCCAAGATCGACGATTTTGCATCCAAAGTTGATAAATGTGCAAGTAATACACCCTGTATAAGTAGGATAGATGTAGCATTAAACTGTACTTCATAGTTATGGAATGTTTCTACGAATTTGTAAATAATCAAGAACGTAATATGCAACTTTCATTGCCATTTTTGTTTTGTTAACAGGAAGCTCTGAAGATGGAAAGTGTATTAAGGGCAAAGCTTTCTTGTAACGAGACCACGTGGAACATGCTGCCCGAGGTCTCTTGGTTTTCTCGATGTCGATAAGAAATTCTTTTTCGTTACTTTACCACAACTAAATACTAACAGCCAACACTTACTATTTCTGTGTAAGGTTCGAGTGATGCAGCTGCCTCTTGGCGAACATTTTGTCCGGTTGCACAATTTTAATTCCAAAGATAGTAACTCCACTGTGTCGAACTACTACCAATCGGGGCCGGCAACCATAAGACAGAATTGCCTTAATCAGTTGCTGTATGTAAGTACTTGGTTGCTGTTTAATTTAACAAACCACTTTGCATTCTTCCTAGCTGTTCAACCTGTGGCCAGGAAAGTTGCTGACTCGCAACAAGGTGCACAACATTATGGAGTAAGGGCGGGTTTACGCAACGAGACCTTCTCGCTCGCCGAACGCTGTTTACTAAGGAACCGTTATTTATTTGCGATTAATTTCCCATTTCTGTTAAATGAATGCGGTAATAGGCAACAAATATGTATTATAAATAACAACACGGATAAAGAACAAAGTGCAGCAGTCATTTTAAACATTGCTACAACATTGTTGCCATTTCAACTATTTCCAAAATTTGTTATTCTCGCTGTAAAAAGCTTCTAGCTGTGATCAAACGATGGTAGAATAAATAAGCTATTCGCAGAGAGAATTCAAAATCCAACATGGCGTCCATTTCGGGGTTGTCGAATCGAAAACATCATCGAATGACTGCATTCAGAAATCTGTCCGTCATCTTGTACTGCAGTAAAAATTTTTTTCTAGTTGTCATAAATCGACGCTGTCATGTTGCACGCTTCGTACGTCGTGGCACGAGGAGATTTGCGGCCGTGTTGTTGCCATGGTTACTACGTATAGACAACTTAAAAGCCACATTCTTCGGTAAAGGCGAGAAGCAGCCAGCATATTTAGTATTTGCCAAGTAAAAGCTAGTAAGCGAGAAAATTGGCGTTGCGTAAACCAGCCCTAAGCTGGTCGAATAGTATAGCATTAGGTTAGAACGTGTCCAGAGAAACTAAACTACTAAGCTTGTGGCGGGGTTCAAAAATGCATTCTGAGGTTTTACCTTAACCTAGTAGTTGCTCTGAAACTACATACCTGTCAGAAATGACATGTTTTGGGTTTTTTACTTTGAAGATCCATGCTAGTGTAAATCTGTGGTTCAGTTTTCATTTACAAGTGTTAAATGGATAACAAGGATAAAATAAAACTTAAAAGGATGAGAAAATCGCACGATTTGAACATACACCAATTTAGAAAGAATGGCCCATAGCTAGTTATTCAAGATGATAGGGGTAGCAGTAAGAAAACATTTTGGATATTTGTCAATTGGGTCGACGAACCAGACCTCTGCTGTGTAGTGATGTTACCTATTGCTGCCGGAGACCTTAGAAAAGGTATACTTTCCCCGTTTATTTCAGGACGTTATGGTCATTCAGCCGTTGCCTTTATATACACCTGGTAGGCTAATTAATTTGGTTCTAACAGCAGTTAGTTGCTAGGTAGTGGGCACTGGGAGGGCCATTTAGGTTCTGAAAATAGTTAACGTAGGCCCCTCTCTAGTGGCATTTCGTATAAATCAGTAAGCCCCGACAGGCCTTCGGAACATAGGCCCCAGGGAAAACCTCCCGTTTTCCCGTATGGGCAGTAAGCCCCTGTTTGTGGGAAAATGTTGTGGTAGGCTACTGAAGAGAAAAATGCCTAATTTTTAACAGAATATTCCTAGACTGTCCTGAATATTCCAAAATATTCCTGAACTTTGTTTCATCCAAGCTGCTTAAAATGTCAGTTTTGGAGATTGTGTACGACCCAGACTGTTGGTTCCTAGCCTTTATTTGTTGTGCATTTACTTTTTTTTTATGTAGGTCCAGTATAAATTTCCTATCATGGCTAATAAGTTTAATGTTGAAATTTATTGTGGTCCTTCATAGATGCTTATGACAGAGCCCTGCTTCAATATTTTGCGAACAAAGGAACAGCTGGGTTATAGCGTTTCCTGCTCACCACGCAACACGTATTGTATTCTTGGTTTCTTGATCACTGTAAAAACGCAAGCAGACAAATTCAGGTGAGATTTCCACACAGATGCATCAAAATATGTGTGCTTTTGAGCATAATGTGAAACCCTCCTCTTTTATCGTTCACATTTTGTGGAAACTGTATGGAATTAAAATGAAAAAATGCGTCATTTCTTAAGTATGTTAATTTGATATAAAATAATCAAAAAGAAATGCTTCCAAATTGTGGGATTACCGTATAGGCTAGAAGGATATGTGGAGTTGCCCCCCTTTTTTGTGGTACAGCTTATGGAACTTGGTGTAGCAAGGAAAGTCACAGAACAAATTTAGTTTTGTAATTTATTCCCTGTGCTTTATTTCAGGTAAATAAAAATAAAGATTTGGGCACTGAAGTGTGTAGATTTTCTTAATTACATTACTTATAATTTTTCACTTTCATAAAGCTTTTAAGAACTGGTTTGTTAAATAGTGATATTCAACTTACAATTCGTTCGTGTGAACTCTCCTTAATATCACTACTACTCGTAGTCATCCTTTCAGCATTTCTGGCGCAGTTTCCCGAACCCAACTCCGCTTTCAGTCTTTTACTGAAAGAATTGTTCGTTCATGGAATGCTCTCCTAACAACCTTTGTTGCCTGTACTTCTTCGCTTAATTAAGTCACGCTTTTATGCACCTCCGCGTTAACCATTAACTTTTGGGTGGGTGGGTGGATGCCCCATGCAAAGTCTATTTCTATTTCTATAGAGCAGTGACACGACGTAGTATTATTGTATATAACTCTATGCTGGAGCCTTAATGGGTTAGCTGCAAGGGGCACTGCAGAGAGAAACAGAAGGGCGTCATACTGAAGCCGATGCTGTGAAGAGTGATTTTTTAGACCTAAAACGCGCGATTTTTGTTGTTAGAGAAAACAACGTTATTTTAAGCCTAAGAAATCCGCTCTTCCGTTGTTTTTCCCCTCCATTTTTAGGTAGTGCACCTTGTAGTTATGCCCTCGAAAACCGATACTGGTGCCAATATGGCGGCAAATGTCACTGCTCTATTCTTTTGGTAGTACCTCAGGGAAGTGTGCTAAACGTAATTACCAGCAGACTCTAGCCAGTTGGGCCTCCTATTGAATGACTAGCCGAACCACCCAATGGTCTAATAACATATTAACTATGTTTTTGGTTGCTTATTTTTGTTTTTTGCAAACTGGTAGCAGTATTGGTTCTATGTCTGAAACTGCTCTTCTGTATTGTCTGAGCTGTCCGTCTTAATCTATATATAACCGTGATAGGGGATTTCTCGCGAAGGGTTGGACTGACTCGTAGCTACGTGCAACCTTTAGTTTCTATTGGGATCCATTGTTTCCCAAGAACAAAACTCAAGCATTTAAGCCCTGCATTTTGCTGTTTTTCATGTACCAGGTTTTAGTGTTTCATGCACCACCAGAGTAGCAAATGTGACTAGAAACAAAAGTGAAGCGAAGCAGCAAATGAAAAATGCTGCAAATAAACTAATTAATCCCTTCTGTCTCATTGGTCTTTGTTGCAGTACCTTTATTCCTACGACGATGGGAGTTTTGATTACTTACCGTTTATAGCCTGTTTAAAGTGAAAGTAAATTTAAGGTTGTCCTGGTAAATGGCAGCTCTGGACCAGTCAATTTGAAAACGACTTAATGCCGGAAAGAGCTATCATCATTCGCTTGCTCATTTTACAAATCGATTGGAATTGGCTGCTAGTTAGTATCTTGGACTAATGTGACTTGGTGGTTAGCACGGCTATCTCGTATAATAATAATAATAACAATTTTGTCACGATAGCAACAGGTATGGCAAGGACCCTAAAACCGCTGACAGCCAGCCTCAATTAAAAAACAGAAGACAATCACATATAATGCTATAGATTGGTCAAGGGAAGGTGAGGGGGATTAGGTATTGGGACACGAATGTCTTACCACCAAGGTTAGACCTGCCAGGGGCTCTAAGGCCTCCGATGGCATCGCCAAACGTGTTGGACACGGGAGATGTAGGATCGGCCCAAGTAAAAAATAAAAGCTAGATGAACAAATGAGACCGTTAAAAAGCAACGTTATATAATACAAACCATGGTTATGATAATTATCACCACCTAAAAATGAATAAATAAATAAATAAATAAAACACTTTGTTGCAATAGCAACGGATCAGGCAAGTACCAAGCGTCACTAACAGGCAGCCTAGGCTGTGCCAGTGGCGACGGGATTGTACCTAGCTCAGCCACCCCAACAGTTATAATAATAATAAAAGTTTAATCCCCAAAATGCGAAAAATCTTGCGGAAGGGCTAACACTAACACCCCGCCTGGAATTAAGACAATATGATAAAAAAAATGATACAAAAGCGATAGTTTTTTGTTTTTTTTGTTAAATGTTGTGACTGGAGCAATGCAATGAATCAAGTGCAACAAGATTACCGAAAACAATTGATCCAACCCTGAAAACGGCGTACGAAGCCGATAAGGTCGAAATTCTCTTGAACGATTTGAGAGAAAGAGCATTCACAGTAGCGCTCGGCAAATGATTCCACATCGGGGCTACTCGGTTAAGGTTAATGACAAAAAAATTACGACAGTCCACACGAATCCGATTAGCTTGAATTTTGAGATTGTGACCACAGATTGTTGAGTCGTGCCGCAGGGTAAAGAAATAATACACTTCTATGTCGGTTTTCCATTAAGAATGGAATATGCCACGACTAATTAAACGTGTAAACGCCCTAATTCTAGTGAGTCTGAAGTGTGTTTTAGTGTGATTTCATAAAGCAAATCAAAAAACCGTTAACAGCGCAGTTATAACTTGGTGGGTGACTGATGTAATCATACAATGAAATGGTTTTAAATCTTTTTTGTTCCAGTTGTTCTCACGTGGAAGAAAGAATCGAAGCATTTCTCAAGACGTTTGCTGAAAAGCTTGATGAGCTAACTGAAATGGAATTCAAGATGCATGTAATACTCCAAATGTCACTTATTCATGAGGGTCTAGGGGGTAAAATTTGTACGCTGAGTGATTGATGGGTAAGCTTCTTTACAGGTGATGGCACTTATCCATCTGAAATGCTGTGTTGACTTAAATATCACGGAAGAAGTAAATCGTAACTGGAGCGAGATTGTGTTGCACTACTATGTTTTCGATCGTGTCGAAAAGGAGGTAACCGACTAGTTTGGACGAATTTTTTTTATTTTTTCTCTCTATTTGCATGCTGTACGTAATTTCAACTTGATCGGTGTTCTTGGCAGGTTAAAGAGCTATCAACCCTTACCCTCGATGAGCTAAAGTCCTGGTTCCAGAATTATTTAAGTACTACCAAAGAAACTTCTAAAATTCGTAAGCTCGGAGTGCAGGTAAAGTTCCTTTATTTCTAACAAGATTCAGGTTTAAAGGGCAATTACATCCATTTTTACATGTATGTTTGACTTTTGGATCACTTACACAATAACTAAACACAAGAATTGCGGTAAGAATACGTTATGTACGTCCGATATAACAATTTAATTACTGCATCACCAAAACACGACACGGAGGTCGCCATTGTTTTGCTGGAACGCGTAGAAATTAATGCCGAATGACGGATCTCTTCCATTTCGACTCGCAGCCGATTAAGATAGCTGTATTGACTGTGAGGAGTTCAAGTGTCTGATGGCCTTAGCTGGCCACTACACTGCCGGCCAGCTAAGACCATCAGACGCTTGAGCTCCTCACAGTCAATACAGCTATCTAAATCGGCTGCGAGTCGAAATCGAAAAGTGACATCTGTCGGCATTAATTTCTGAGCGTTCCAGCAAAACAATGGCAATCTCCGTGTCGAGTTTTGGTGATGCAGTACTTAAATTGTTATATCAGACGTAAGTAATGTATTCTTACCGCAATTCTTTTGTTAAGTTATTGTGTAAGTGATCCAAAAGTCAAACATGCATGTTAAAATGGATGTAATTGCCCTTTAATAGTAGTTACTAAATCGAGCATCCATGGTAATTTCCGCATTGCATTGTGTAAATGCATGTGTGGAGCCAAGGAGTCTTTGGACCCCTCCACAGCAAACAAAACTTAGTAAAACTGCTGGAGCAATTAAAAAAGGATGACGGCTGATGCTGTCGGTGTATGGATTGAATGTGTCCATCATTAGTCTGTAACCATTAAAGGCGTGACACACCCGTTTTTACGTGATTTTTATATATCAGATCTTTCAATCGTTCTTTTATTTTTGAGTACTTTCCCTGAATAAAATGGTTTACCAGGGTGGATAATGTCATTTCTGGTAAAAACGTCGGGTATATCATATGTGCTTTTATCCCAGAGGGTGAAACCATAGATTAGAAAGTTAATTAGATATACCGTCTCACTTCTTCCCGTCCTACGCGGAGCTCTGGCGGTAGTTGCGGCTACTAATACCTCTGCTAATGCTTTGTCTTCTGCTACTTCGAAAGCAAAAGCATTAGCAGAGGTATTAGTAGCCGCAACTACCGCCAGAGCTCCGCGTAGAACGGGAAGAAGTGAGATGGTATATCTAGTTAACTTTCTAATCTATGGTGAAACGCATGATTCTAAATACAGCTCATCGGCAAGACACCGAACAAGTAAACCCATAGCAGTGGCTGGAAAACTTGAAATAAAGAATGGTGACATCAATGGCGTAATTCAACCATGGTAATAGCGGCGATATCTTCGGAAATTGATGAAGTACTTGTGCGTGGACTGTATATGAAGTTGAAGGACTTAACTCTGTTCGATTCAGTTTCTAGTTCGTTACAAGAAATTTGAACCTCGGGTGAAGATTTAACCTGACTGGCTAGCTTCTCGTAACACAGAACCATGCGTTATACTTAGCACCACTCGTTCCTACAACCCGTCTGAAAACTGAATGATAGATTACAGAAAAGAAAACTTCATCAGCCAGTTCCGATCTAGCTTAAACTTAATTTAACTTCCTAATCTCACCTACAATTTCTTTAAAGGAATGAATTAATTATTCTTCTCATGGCCATTTTGGTTTAGTGACGCTACCTAGTTTCCATCTCCATGGCGAAGCTCAGGAACGCAAACTTGGGCAGTCATGCCTTGCCATTCAGTTTATTGGTAGCGGCACTCTCTGGCAGTAAAGTAGGTGTCGTTTCATCCAATAACGTGTTCGCGATGTAAATTTTGGGAGTCAAAATTATCGAAACCTTTTGCTTAATTTTGTTGGTTTACGAACCTAAAACCCATATAAATTACTAAAAAAACATCAAGTGTGCTGTAAAAAAAAAGGGTTATATGGTTGAAGTTCTATACCTTTAGGATTTTTATTTAAATAATCAACTGTACCATTCAGAAAATTGCGTCTGTTTAAGAAGTGTTGTGCTTTAACCATAATTTAATTGGTAAAGCACAATTAACCGCACTTAAACAGATGTAATTTTCTCAATTGTACATTAGAAATTGTACATTAAAATTAAAAATCATAAATTTTTTACCCATGCACATTTTAACAAGTAAAGCGAACACTTTCATATAATTGGTTAAACGGGACGGAAAAGCCAATGGGCTCGAAATTGGTTAATTAAATACGGATGCAAACCTATTTACGTTGCCTTTTGGACTTATATGTCAGACTGCCTGAGCGGGGAATCGAACCCACGACCTCTGAAATCAAAGGCCAAGGTCCTACCGTTAAGCCATACTGACACGGCCGTGAGAGACGAGCAGGAAAGTAGCAGCTGCATGTGAGTTACAGCAATAAACAAGCAGTTAACTGAGAATAGGTCTTGAGCGATGATTCCAGGGAGGGAATAGCTAGGAACTAGCGGATTAGACAATCAGAAAGCCTGTAAGAAAACCTCCAAAACTGTTTATTCAAACATCAAAATCCGTCAATTAGAAGTAGAAACACGTTCGGTTCGGTATTATTTTTTTGAAAGGCCGAACACTAAACCGTACCCCTTCTGTTCGGCCATGTTCGGTTTGGTTCGTCGGTTTAGTACAGTTTTAAAATTATTATTCAGGCAACCAAACCGCGGCACCATAGTCAACAGCAGTGAAGAACACGAACCTTCAGTACTATAGGCTGCAGCGTTTTTACTGGCATCTTATACGAATTTAACATAATCGCCCGGTAGCAACAATAAATCCATGCATCCATTTTTGAACAGTGTTTATAGTATCGGGGCGTAATAGAAGTACCCAGGATTGCTGAACGGCTTATTTAAAACAATTTTTGGGGTTATGAGAAAAATTCTGAAGTTAAACGTGTGAACTATTTCGTAATGGTGTTCACCCAAACGACATCTGGTAAAACTGCTTCCTTTGAAACCCGCTGTGTCGAAAAAAAGGTCTGCAGTTGGATAGTCACTGGTCAGACTGTAAGGCCACTTGGGTGCAGAGCCTAAATGAAATAGTTCTTCCGTTCCCAGTGGTTGAAGAGCCTCTGACGTCATCTACGAAAACGATTTGGTTTGTTTTGTTTTAATGTAACTAATAACAAGAATTTATAGGGTTTGGGAGGAGAATTTGTAACTCTTAAAAAGTCCCTATTGAAACATGTTAGATTCGTCCCCTATTAGTTCAGTCCGAGTTTTCAGAGGGCGCCACGTGTTCCATCTAGTAATTTTTGCTCATTTTTCAGTCCAAATCTAAAGTAAACTAAATTAAAACTAAGCTAGGCTAAATAATAATTAAATACAAGCTAGTTTCGTTTAATTTTAGGCTAAAAACTGAGTAGAAATTCCCACGTAAAACACATGGCGCCCTCTATAAACTAAGACTGAACTAATATGAATACGACGTTTCAGTATGGGTCTCAGTCACAAATTCTCCTCCAAAACCCTATAAATTCTTGCTAATAATGATGGAAGCAACTAAGGAAATTATAGACACTTTTTTCAACTCGAGTGTTTTGGCCTCTATAAACTAACAAGTGGAATTTATGTAGACATTAATTTCACGAGTTCAAAGCATGAGTGAAATTGTCTCCCAATGAATAGCACGAGTGAGTTTAATGGGCCAGACCATGAGTGTTGAAGAAATTTGATAATGGTCCAAGAGTGCTCAGGGTATTTAGTTAAAAATTTCTTCAATTATTAAGACGATTTGTTGATACATTTTTTTATAAGAAAACGGCACTCCAAGTTTATTACTAGGTTATGCGATTGGCTCTTACACCCAATGATGTAGCGAAGCTGTCGGAAGCAGTACAGAGTTATTTATTTATTTATTTATTTATAAAATGATTGTAACGCCCAAAAGAGCAATAAATGCAAGTTCAAAAGACACAATTTCAAGACAAATACAAGAAAAAACAAGCAAAATGATAAAATTATTTTTTTTAACTATATATATAATAATGCGCTTAGATTGGGCAAGCAAATTCATCATTATGCACTATAATGAAAGAGGGCGAGCGACCGACCGACAATGTCAAACAAACGGGTGTGGCCTGTAACAATTAGTAACAATCGAAATATTGCTTTAATAATCCTACCTCTTAGAGCCGACGTGAAGAGTTTCAAAGTTGGTTCAGTAACAATCACTGCATGCACGACCGTTGTTGGATTTATTGCGCTTGGTATCAGAACTGAGAAACGGGCAATTGAACGTCCTCCATTGAAAAAAGACATTTACTTCCATAACAAAACAAATCAGCACGGGTTAAAATGGAGGGGGAGCAGGGATGGAGATATTCAGACCACTCAATAGGGGAATTCGGGTCGGGGACGGGGGGAGGCGGTGCGAGACGGGGGAGGCGGTGCGGGACGGGAAAGGGGTTACGGGGGGGGGGGGGGGGACATGGGGAAAATCAGACCGCAGGGGAGTTCGGAGGAGAAAGCAGGGGCAGTCGGCACCCTTTTCATTCCATACTGCCCACTACAGTATTTCGCTCAGGTATGCGGGAACCAGCTAGAACGGCGTATGTTACGCCTGGGGTTAAGCTAGTTTAACTAATATTGCTGCATTTTTTAGGCTGACAGTCTTTTCTCAACTTTGAAGCTAAGGCGACATCACTTGTAGAAAAGACAACATCATGGCTCAAGTCATTCCAGTCAATGATGGTGCGAGGAAGAAGGACCCCCAGCACGTTTTTGTTGCACTGGTAGCACTTGATCTTTCTGGCATGATCACGCCTACCCACAAAATCCGGGGCGACACAAAAAACAGAAGGATCCAGAAGAGTGCAGCCATTAAAGATACGGAAAAAGACTTGTAAACGGTGCATTTTCCTTCTGTAGGCTGAAGATTGCCATTTCAATTTGTTGCACATAGCAGTGACACAGGCATCTATCTCTTTGATGGTCACTGTACACCATCCATGCGGCCCTATGCGTCACCCGTTCCACGCAGTCAGACAGAATTTTTGTGTAGCGATCCCACACAGCACTGCAATAATCCAACTTTGGCTTTGTTACCGTTCTAAAAACGACCTCTCGAACTCGAGGGCTTGCGTCTTTCAAGATTCTGTGAAAAAATCTAATTTCACTGTTTGCTTTAGCGCAAATGTGCTCAACATGGTCAGAGCAAGACAACTTCTTGTTAATTTTAACTCCGAGACAAGTCATATTGTCCACCTTCTCCAAAGCAACACCCTTTAGGGAGTAAACAGGATTTGTGGCATTGCTTTTATGTGAAATATGAATTGCTTTGGTCTTCACTGGATTTAAGTTCATTTTCCAAGTATCACACCATTTGGCTACTCTGTCCAAGTCTGCTGGAGTATGAGGTTATCCAACGCCACCTTAATGATCCTATAGATGTGTGTGTCATCTGCGAACTGCTTATGTGCCGAGACAACCACATCCATCAAGTCATTAATGTAAAGTAAGCAAAGAGTTGGGCCACTTACCAACCCCTGAGGCACACCGGAAGTAACAGACACCATGCTTGATTTGCAGCCGTCAATCGGCACAAACTGACTTCGGTTTTTTTTTAAAAAGCATCTGAACCATCTCGATAATTGCAACAGAAAAGCCATAAGCCTCCATCTTCTTAAATAAAAGGTCATGCGGGACAGCATCACCTTATGTGTGATTAGTGGTGTTGCTAAGTAACGCTAATATCAGGTAAAAAAAAAAAAATGGGCCTGAAAGCTGAAAATTAAGGCCTAAAATCACGTTGCCACGGCAAGTCTCCACACCGTAGTCCATAAGTGAATAGGCCTACTCTCGAACCCAATTCTCTGTTAGCTGCTACTTACGAAATTTAAATGGCGTATCAAAATTAGGCCTAAAAGCTGACAATTTTGCCTAAAATCTAAAATTAAGCCTAAAACCTAACACATTGTGATGATTACTATAGTTTGTTCCACATTATGTTTTCAGAAAACTGACTGGATGACGACTCGTTTCCTTGCACTTAAGAGTGCAAAAACATGTGGATATCACACTTGTAGACTCAACAAAGTTACTGTTAGAGTTTACGAATGGGATGTTTACGGATTTTTTGCACTCGTAGTGAAGAAAACGTGGCGTTATACAGTCAGTTTTCTGTTAACATAATGTGGAACAAAGTATACTTTTAGATTGTATAATACAGACTGCTGTTGCAGTGCATCTCAGCATTTGTGGCGGAAGTGTACAGAATACCGGTTACGACTAAGTATTCACTGCAGCCGCTTTTCACATTACAATTAAATTTTTTTAAGTGACGATTTTTTTTTTCTTTTAAGCTGATGATTTCGTAATGCTATTCACGATTTCCCAAGAATTAGTTAAATAGCCTTTCATGTTGCAGGTAGTGGGAAGCCGTTCAAAAATGGAGGACAGTGGAGATGGTAGCCATGTTGTCACAGAAGATGATGTTCCAGGACAGGTCATCAAGACTGACGAAGATAATCACCTAGAGCTGTTCCGCCCTCCATCAGCACGAAGCTGTCTTTCGGAAAATTGCAATGATGGTGGATTGATGATTGCCTTCGTCGACCCGGCAAACAAGTCAGTTGAAGAGGATGAAGAACGCACCATCTATCGCCTCCAATTTGTGACACCCCAGTCCTTAGACAAGGAGGAATGTGCCGATAAAACCGATCAGTTTATTATAGATGTTCGCAAGTTCAAACAAAACCTCATGGTGTACCCAGTAACAAAAATGTAAGGTTGATGTCTGATCTATCCAGTTACAAAAATGTAAATAGTGTTTGATATAGGTTGAGGTCAGATCTACGCAGTTACAAAAATGTAAACATTGTTTGATATAGGTTGAGGCCAGATCTACGCAGTTACAAAAATGTAAACATTGTTTGATATAGGTTGGGGTCAGATCTATCCAGTTACAAAATATTGTTTCGTATAGGATGAAGTCAGATCTCCGCGTTACAAAACTGTTTTGGATTTAGTTAACAGATTTAAATCTTGGGTTATTAAAAGGCTAGTACTCACGACTTGTGCAAGTTCTTCTCAAATTAAAAAAATAATACGAGTAAGCAATGTCGAATACTCGACTAAATTTGAACTTTGTCTGTGTGTCTGTGAGGAACACGATAATGTTTTCAACTCTGTTCTAATTTGGTTGAAATTTTATGACAAAGGGAGCTTTCAAAGTAGGAATATTTGCGGTAGGAATTTCGTATCCTCACTCATTGAGTTTTATTCACGAGTTAGAAGATGGAATTTCTACCTTAAACATTTTCGGATATTTTTGATTTCCACTGGGTGACTGGGCTGAATTTTAGTAATAGTGCTAAGAAGAACCCGATCTATAATGCTAGTGGCCAGGAGCTCTACATGAACCGACAAAACTGAAATATACCATGGTGAAAGTTCTTTCAGTTTGAAGAATGCAGAAAAATAATTACAAATGGTAAAAAAAACCGCTGCCAATTTCACAAATTCGCTTCTTTTATGCTGAGAAGACTACACACCATTTGTCCGTCTGTCCAACCGTCCGTCACCTTTTTCAGCTTCGTAACAGCACCAGATAGAGACGAACGGTTTAGACCATTTAGATTCAGCGTCCAAAAATTAATTAAGACGAATTACAAAAAAAAAACGGAAATGTGAAGCAGCCGACAAGTGAACCCATCATCAGTCGAACGTACCAGATAGAGACGAACGGTTTTCACCATTAAATTCTGCGTCCAAAATAAATCAAAATGAATAAAAAAAGAAACCGGAAATATGAGGCGGAAGTGGCCCGAAAATTGCGAAAAGTCTACAGAAGACCGGTTGTGGCTAGGTAGACGCTGCAGCCGCTTGTTAGCATTAAGGCATCAAATCTCACGTGTGGTGAGAGATAATCCAGATGATCGAAGCTGGATTCGTTCACAGAGCACTGAACAGAAATCACATAAGTGGGGCAGATGGAAGATAAATTTTACACCTCATCTGAAAACTTGTATTGTAGGAGCTCTTGAGCTGAGTAACTCTGATTTGTCAGAACTCTGTTGACATACATAGCTAGTTAACCTAGTGAGCAAAGCGAGAGATTGAGATAATGTTTAGGATCGATCAGTAAATCGTTCAGTGAGTGAACTCTTTCAAATGTCAAAGGAAGAGTTTGTGATAGCTCAAAAGGCTGATAGATTTAGAGGGATATACCTCCCAGCGCCATTTTTCTCGATCCTCCACATCAAGTACGGCCTGAAAGGTCTGTTTACTTGCCGTTGGTCTTGCCCTTGCTAAAAATCCGTTTTAAAATGTGGCGTCTAGAAGATTTTTTGTTGAATAATTGTTAACTTTATTTACTGCGTCCCGCAGTATATGATGCATTGCGGCGCTTAAAATAATCGTGACGTTTCATCTCTGTGTACATGTACTAATTTTCTAATAATTACCATGAGATCAAAAATCTAAAAGACTAATGCGGTAAAAGTTAAAATTAATTATTCCAACAGCTCTCCAACAGAAAATTATAAATTGTGATTTTAAAATACGAGAATCATTCTGGTTTGTGACGACACAATTAATGCGTTCACGCTGGCTTGTCTATTGGGCGTAATGTCAACTGAGACAGTAGTTGTGTTTTTCGCTGCAAGGAACGATGCTACTGTCTCAGTTGGCCTTGACTATGATAAATGCGCAAATGCGTTCGACGCGTAGCTGTTATAAGGCAGGCGGTATGTTGCTTCGCTTTAAGTGATCTATGGAAGCCTGTCGAAACTACAACTGAAGTGTGATATAGTTTTTGTACAGAAAGTGTTACGCGCCAACAGACCGTGGAAAATACAGGTTGTAGCAGAAGTATGCTAAACATGGGCCTCCAGAAATAATAAATTACAGGATCTTTCTGGGGAACCACTTTGACGAGGGACAATCAGAGGAGGGTCTCAGTGCTGTATTTTGGGATTTTCATATGGAAATGGGGCTCCTGGATTCCGAGAGAATGTCAGTTTCTTTTCTTGAAAATTAAGCTGATAAACTAAGCTGAATCAAATGAACAAGTATGTATTTGCCATTACATAAAATTATTTTTGGAGCCATATAGTCAGTAGAAGCCTGTGAAGCTGATACGGGCTTATCTGAATAACAGTACTGTTATTTTTAATATTTTGAACCTTGGTATACCTTTCAGAATAAGAAAGAAGTTTAGTCAGGGGTAGAGTAAAACCACCGATAAGAACCGGAAAATCTCCGGTCATTGAACGAGGGGGGGGGGGGGGGCCCACGTAACATCCAGAATAGGTCCCATAGCTAGTGAAACTAGTCCCTCCCCTTTTGCCGAGGTCTGCCACTACTCAGCCACAGTGACGTTCAAAAGGAACTTCGTTACAAAACACAATCAAAACAATGCTCTCACTCAACAGACCAAAGACTGAATGGTAAACCTATGGTTTAAAAATCCAAGTAGCGTTTCATGTTGAAGGTAACTTAAAATCAAATTGCTCTCACTGCAACGACGGTTTCCACAGTTTCCCCCTACTCCTTAAGTTAGGGCCTTAGTGGGCCTCTTTACCGTGATGCTATGGCTCCATACTATGTATTCTGTATACTCTATATCTTTGTTAATGTATTCCAGTAATGCTATGTACTTTGATGTATGGTCCAGTCCCTGGAGATCAGTGGTCTGGATGGCTCTGGCCTTGCCTGCCCCTAGGGGTAGCTGCTAGCAGAGATGGCTCATGGGATACCAAGATATAGTACAGGAAGTACCTTGCACCACCAGTGGCAGGTACTGGCTGCAGCTCTAGGTACTTAAGGCCTTGCAGCCCCTTGCAGCCTCACTCTGGGAGCTAGTCCCTAACCAGCTAAGAACTCTTCCTGAAGTGTGCCACTCTGCTAGAAGCCCTGATCAGAGCATCCTTGAACCACTGGACAACATCTCCTAAGGACAGACCGCGTGGCCCTGGAATAAACCCTGAATTTAGCATCCTTCTGGCGTTCTTCCCTGTACCGGGCATAGCGGGGTTGCATCACCCATAGAGACCTCTAGACAGACTGATTCGCCTTTGCTTAGGCTCAGAGAATACTCTGTGGATGGGAGCATAGGACCTTGCTGGTGGTAAATTAACAAGCTCAAAACCGGACTGGTTTCAGCAAGCTAAACAGCAGAAGGTACTGCATGTGTGAGGCTCCATTTTCTACTGAGGAGCCAAAACAAGGGCAAAAAGTCAGTCAAGAGATCTCTTTGGGTGAGAGCAAATTGATTTCAAATGATCAACTGCCAGACCTAAATGTGGATGTCTAACATTCAGTAGAAAGGAGCCTTATACGAGCAGTAGTTTCGTCTCTTCAGCTTGCAGAAGCCAGTCCGCGGGGTTTTGACTTGTTAAGTTGCGCTGTGTGGGTGTTTCGACCACAGGTTTATCATTTAGTTTTTGGTCAGATGACAGAGAATTAAAGGTTATTCGAAACTGTCACCGTGTGTTATAACGAAGGGTTTGTAGTAGTGTTCCACTGACCACGCTCTTGTCCGTCATGTCAATTTTCAACTCTGCCGGACCTTTGTATTTTGTTTTTTTAATATATATTATCCAAAGAAATTTTAGTTCTGCCTGCATCCTGCCTGTAGTATCACTGCTAGATGTGTGATAAGAGTATGGTTCATTCTGGTTGCGTCTACTCAATTAATGACCAATAAACAACAAATACCCCAAACTAATAAATTCCCGTTTGCAAAAGCATAATGAGGGATGTTGCGCCAATGGACTGTCCCAAAATGATGCATCCCGCCATTTTAAGCGAGTAGATTGGAATAACATCCCTCATTATGCTTTCACAAGCTGAAATTTATTGATTTTGGGTGTTTATGGTTTATTGATTTTGGGAGTTTGTTTATTGATACATAATTTTAAAAAATAATTTAATACTTTTTTCCCTACGATTTTAATTCTGCGCCATTTTTCCGTAAATCCCCACAACACGGAAAATGTGTTAGCTTCTGGGGCCAACACTCCCACAGACCCCCTTGCCTAAAAAGGAGGGCCCCAACAACCAGTTTGTACCAGGCCCCGGGGGTCGTGCCCACAACTCTCCTAGCAGAAGTTCTTTGTGTACATTAATACCACAATACTGCTCTCCAAATTAAAATAACAGTAAGTGCAAAATTCTCATTTTGAGAAAAATGAAAAAAAGATTTTCTTGGCCCACACACATTTATATCTAATTGTAAATTACCGATTCATTTTTTGGGAGCGTTGTTAAAAATGCGAAAATCATATGTATAATCCAATTACTGCACTGTAGAAGATATAACAAGTTTTGCAGAACCATTATTCAAACATGGGTAGAGCCGAGTGGCAATTCTTCACTAACACGTAAAATTGTCCGATTTGTTATTGCGTAATGCAGGTCAACTATAAAGTTACCTGCGTATAATTCTTTTACTTGTCCTTCATTTGTGTATTTACTACAGTTTCACTTTCAAGTAAGTTTTATTAAATGTTGGACTACAACATTGTTGGTGGTTTGTTTTTGAAGAATAACCTCTTGATGCCCGTGCTATCCCTCTTGCCCATCTTGTAGCACAACAAACAATGTGCTAATTCCCGTTAAATTAGAAACAAAAACATTGTGCAACTTATTCCTTGGCAACAGCAATAACTGAAGTGCAATCAACACTGCAACGGACGACAGGCAAACCATGAAGGCAGTAACCGAGTAGATGATACTGCTTTGTTTGATGATATATATACACGGCTCATGATAAATCCTCTCTCCAGCAAAACAAAAACTATTAATTTCTCCGTTTGTATTCAATATATTTCAACCAAACTTGGCCAGATAGCAACTTTTCCCAACTTTTATGCAATTCCGTGCAAGAGTAAAAGTAGGAAACCACACGTAAATTTGAAAACTGTTCACTTCTTGTTGTGATTGTTCTTGTTCTTGTGTGACACGGTTTCAGAAAAAAACTACTGCATAAAATCTGAAGCATGATCTAAGCCAAAAATTATCCTTGGCTTCATCCTTAGAGAGACCACTTTTTAAATTGGCGGAGCCATTCCGGAGTTATGGGACCCTGAACGATCATTTTGATTGTTTTAGGGAACAATGCCACTCAACTCCAAACTCAAGATCCATTCTTTGTGCACGTGTTATATATTTGCTAAAAAGTACATTGTTATGGTAGGAGCGTATGGTTGTGGGCCATGGCTCCTGTGAAATAAATGAATGAAATAATCCGTGTTTCAGCTGAACGATATAGATTTAAACCAAAATAAGCAAAAGTTTTTAATTTCGAGGCTTTCGGCCTTGAAATTGGCAGCTAGAAACAATAGCATGGCGTCAGAGCTGAGTTGAATTGTTTCTGAGTGGCCAGCAACAATCGACTGCATGAATAAAGCTTTGTAGCGCTACACCTAAGTTGTAAAAAACGTACACGGATTACAAACAAAAACGTCACGTGTGCCGTAAAAAAGGGGGTTATAATAATTGAATTTTCACTTGTTAAAATGTACACGGATAAAAATTGATGATTTTTAATTGAAATAATCAAATGAACAACTGAGAAAATTGCATCTGTTATTAAGTGCTGTTGTGCTTTACCAATCATATATTTAAAATGTAAATCACAACAGCACTTAAACAGATGCAATTTTCTCAATTGTACATTTGATTTATTTCAATTAAAAATCACCAATTTTTATCCGCGTACATTTTAACAAGTGAAAATTCAATCATATAACCCCCTTTTTTACAGCACACTCAGAGGCGTAACTTCAAAATTGGGGCTCGGAGGCGGGAGTGTTGTGGAGGGGGCCCCCCCCCCCCCCTTCAAAAAAATCCATCAGTTATTGCCACACTAGGTGAGAACCCAGAGGAGGAGGCCCCTTTTATTAAAAAAAGGAGTTTTCCCATACAAGGCAAGAGCCCAGTAGAGGTCGCCCCCTCCCCCTTCACACAAAAAAGTTGTTTTAACGGCGCATGGAGGGGGCATTCCTCACCCCCTTCATAAAAAAAATGCCTTTTTTGCCACACAGGCGAGAGTCAGGGGAAGCCCTTCATAAAAAAATTGAAGTTTTTGCCACATTTAGGCAAGAACCCAGTGGACCCCCCCCCCCCCCCCACCTTCATAAAAAAATGAAACAAGTTTTTGCAACACAAGACAACTCTTTTTCACGCAACTCATATTCTACGGTTACAAACAAATTTTAAATTAGGGCCAGTGAGAGTGGGGTCCCCCCAAAGTCGGTGGGCCCGGAGGCGGCTGCCTCCTCTGCCTCATTGTAGTTACGCCACTGAGCACACTTCACGTTTTTGTTTGCAATCTTACTGGCCTTCTGCAGTTACTGCTGGAATTTCAAATAAAAAGTTTTTGGAACTAGATGATACTGCATGATTTATGAACCTTTCCTGAAAGATGGGGGTGCACCTGTCACAATTCTGGTGTAGTTAGGGACCGTTCATTATTTATGAACGGGGGTGGGCCGGCGAAAATGAGAGGGGGGGGGGGGCATGAAAATTTTTATATGAAGAGGGAGGGGGGGCTAAAATTGTACGGCAAGTTATAGAATGTTAATGGTGATAAATTTATTTAGTTCAGCACATTTTACAAGGCATTAAAGTAGGCCTAGTAGGTTTCGTACACTCATTTCATAAAAATGAAAATTGTAAAATTGTAATACAAGCGGTTTTTTTTTTTGGGGGGGGGGGGGCAAAATAAATCACCAACACCAAAGGGGAGGGTATTGAATTTTTTTTTGTACTGATGATGACAATCCCCCAGCCCACCCCCATTGATAAATAATCAGGGTTCGTACCATTTCAGTTGAAAGGATTTCAAGGACTTGTAAGGACTTTTTTAAGTACCAAATGTCAAGCACACCGGACAATAGTGAGAAATTTTGCTGCCCACTTGCGTAAAATATCATTTTTCATGAAGCACCGGGTAAAGGGCACCATTATAGGTCTAATTCTGTATAGTTATTTTTGGTTGGGTTATATTGAAACTTATCTTCAATTTCAAGTTATATCCTATAGATAACGATACAAAAGTCCTAAAACGGTCGCCACAGAAGTTTGCTCTTAGCTCTGTTCCCAGTCTCTCTTAGGACAAGAAAAAAAAATACCCGACATTAACTACACAATTCTCGCACAAAAAAAGAGGGTGCATTGAATCAGATTGTGGCAAGCTTGTACGCCCAAATATGCCTTCTAATACAGCAGCACCAAATCCAGTTCGTACGTAATACCCGTTTTACTCCACCATGCCGAACATTTTGGCTATCTTGGCTGGATAAAACGTCCGTACAGTAACGCCAAATTAATGCATCGTGCTGACTAGTCACTACCATGAAAAACTAGGGCAAGCTAACCTGAACAAAACTTTTTATTAAAAGGATTGCAATGAGAATTACTTTGTAGGTACTGTATATGTAATATTAACTTTTCACACTGACACGTAACGGTTTCCAAGATTTCTGAATGATAGCCGATTGCCAACCACTTTATGAATGTTAGTCGTGAAGAAGTTAGTGGTTCAGCATCTAAGTTTAAGAAATAAATTTGAAATTATATAAACAAAAACTGCCAGCACAGGCTTTATTCAATTGCTATGGAAATCAAAGTTTTCAGTTTTTCAAGAACTTGTAAGGCCTTACAAATAGTAAAATGAAATATAAGGACTTATAAGGTTTGCAAGCACTGGTACGAACCCTGAATAATGAACGGTCCCTCCCTTATTCCTTTTTGCAGATACTTTTGCTATTTTGTAGGACAGAATGCTACCAAGATGGTCCTTTATCTAATAGATCAAGCGATACGTTTTCTACATACAATGGCTTTCAACTAGGACCACAATGCTACCAACTGTTCTATCAATACAGTTTCAAGCTTATCTAGACTCGCGCTAGTGTGTCGTGCCAAGTTAGGCAACAAACTGGACACCAATTCAATTGTCGACCATTGCAGCGTGATGCCTGTCTAATATCCTGAAGCATAATTGGGCACATTTCAGGTACTTCGGAAAAAATCATAATGCATACAATTGTGGTGAAAAGCTTAAATTGTGGAAATGGAGAGCAATGACCGACCTGACAAAAACTAACTCGTGAAGGAATGTTAACCCAAGAAGCTTTCAATGCAAAATCTGACCCTCAATAACGTTGGAAATGTGTAACTAGCTAGCTAGCTAATTCTAGTCCGCTCAACCCCATGTTAAGGTAATTTTTCATCGATAACGAGATAACGGCCAGGCTTCCAGCTATGAAATTGGACGAAGGGCTGCAGTACGATACAAACTGCATACCTTTTGTCCAATTCACGAAAAACAAAAAATTGTCAAAATAAAGCCAAAAACTGGTAAAGAGGCCACCAAGTTGAGAATGGTTCGGCCTCTCAAAGTAGTGAAATATGAAATTAAAATAGAAAGATTGCCAACCACTGAAGCTAATGTTGACGTGGCCCTTTATTACTAGACCATTATTAGTAAAAGTTACCAGACAGAACACGTGGCGCCCTCTGAAAACTCGGACTGAACTAATGGGGACGAATCTAACGTGTTTCAACAGGGACTTTTTAGAGTTACAAATTCTCCTCCCAAACCCTATAAATTCGTCATATAACTAAGATCATAATTTATTTTGTTTGTTTGTCCGCAGTGAGAAACTCGATAATCATTATTCTATTGAAGTCCATAGGCTTGGGTGGTGGGCAACTGCTAACAGTGGTGTTTAATTTGTAAAGACCTCGTTAATGGACATTTGATCAATGGCAGATTTAAGGCAAAAGGTCCGGGTATATTCATTATCGCTACCAAAGCTTAGTTTTCTTGCCTTAATGAAAAGGCCCCTTTTTAAGTCAAACGGCACGGGAGGGATGCCCCATTTCTTCCCGGCATTTGATGCACTTGGGATCAAATCAGTGATTAACCTCCAGGAATATTGTGGTAATAAGTGAAAATCTTCCACAAATCCATCTTGGACAAATTCAGAATCAGAATCAAGAATAATTACAGGAACACGGGGAGGAAGGTGCCACTGACAACAAATCGGGCAAAGTTTGTGTGTCGAACCCTCCAGGTAAGGACGTGACTAACCGATAGAAGGCATGCCCTTGTCAATGGAGTGGTCGACTGCATAGCTTGTGAGAATTGGTCTTCATATATGTGAACATTTCGAAAATTAGCTTCCATATTTTTACTATCCAAGGGCTAGTCCTTGTGACGTTATTTGTGTACTACATGACTACGTCGCTACGCCACATTACCAACCCCTACGCACGGTATACTTGTGCCTGTTGTTTTCAAAGCAGGAAAAGACATGAACCAAGGTAAATGTTGTACCCTGCATTAACATTTTTCATAACAAATGGAGTCACAAACTGAGTATCTATCATTCTAGTGATAATGTTTTATGAAGGAAAATGTACAATTTGTTAATATAATTTATAATAATATATAAATTATACTACTTTATGTGCTGAAAAAGATGAGGTAGTTGATTAGGCATTTGCTGCACTGGCTTTATGCTTTTTTATCCAAATAGGGAGACTTGTACACCTCCATGGATGGACAGGAACAGATCAAGTGAGTATCACCATAAACTTCATCGATGCGACTCACTGTTGGCCACAGCTTGCCTTCTGGTGTCACAAATGGCTGTGGAAAAAACAAATCAATTAGTTTTTTTTTTTTAGTACGTTTACAACCAACCCGAGTGCATTTTAAACTTCTTTATACAGGGAATCCAAAGTTCGTTTGTGTGGCGCTAATTGAAAGTGTTGTCGGCTCACGGCATATTTGATTGGTATATTTATGTTAATAGTTTATGCGAGTATGTGTATTCCATCATTTAATTTAGAGTCTAGTTCGAGTTTGACTTCGTTGCGTTAACTTGACTCGATCTGAAAACTTCAAAAATAGAATTTTTCGAGTTTCGCCCTATTTTTTTTTCTTCGATAAATTACAGCAAAACTTATCAGCTTTACCTTACTTTCTATAGAACTGATGCTTTAAAAAAATCGGAATTATGTTGCATTGTTAATAGTTATAAAATAAATAATAACGATAACACAATAAATTGCAACATCAAGAAAGTATTTTTATGCCACTCTCTTAATTCGGATCAAATGTAGTGCAGTGCTTCTGATGAAAAACTGATTTAATTGATTCTAAAAACCTTTAACATCATCATGGAAACTTAAGCTCCACTGAAAACTTGATATTGTTCCGTCAAACTAGACTCAATCTGATAAGGTTGACCTTGCACACCATAAAGACTCATTTAATTGCAAAAATTTAACTATGAAAATTTATCGATCCATTTCTTCAAATTTCAAATTCATACTGTGTTCAACTCAAAAGGTCCCAGTTGTCTGCATTAATTTTCTAGAGTGAAAGGGGTTAAAGTGGCACTATCACCGATTAAAATGCGAGCGAAAGTACCATGGCTCCATCTAGGGGCCGTGATATTGTTAACCTTTATAGCATGCTCCAAGGTGTACGAGGGTGACCCAAATTTTTATTCAATAATTAAGGATGTCGTGGCTTGTTTGTTTCGTTAAAAGAAATGCCGTTATGCATTCCTTCGCTTGGTACAAGCAAGAGCTAGATAGTACTAGATGTTGTCATATTTTGTATGCTTTCAGTCGGTGATAGTGCCACTTTAATTGCACAGCACAGAAAACATATCAGCTCCTTCACTTGAAAGAAAAACTACATACAATTCATGCTAATTTAGTTAAAGGGGCTTTTCCCCGTTTAGATAAATAGTTAGTTTATGCATGTTCTGTCATTGACAATGATACAATCTGGGGTAGGCACTAGTTATAAAGTGGGCTGATTAGTACACTACCTCATATTCCAGCGGTCCTAGCTTCGAGTCTTACCTCGGCCACCCCTAGCATTTTTGCGAAGAAAAAGGTCCACTGATGCCACGTGCTCATATCGATTGTGGCATGTAAAAATTCTAGGAAATTCGGATTGGAATTACCTAGCAAAATTATCTCCTCTCCTCCAATGCCATGCCATGGCCATGTCTGGGAACTTGTCAAACTCTTAAAAGTGGTGCAGAACAACACATATTAAACTTACTGCTGGAAAGGCAGCCACTTGTCGTGAGTATGGCCTTTTCCATTCACCAAGAATTTCTCGCAAGGTGTGAGGTGCCATCTACGAAATAAATGGAGAATTTGTTACTCATAAATCAACACATTAATTAGTACAATTGCTTAAGGTTGTGTAAATTTTAATAAAATTATATTACTGCTCTCAGAAAACCTAGGACTGCAAGGCCAAAACAAGCTAGCACATCATACCAGTGATTACGGAGGAGCTGCAAAATTTGCAATATGAACGAACTATAATTTGTGGTGTTCTTCGAAACTTGATTCTGCAGAAATGGAATGAAATAATTTAAGAGCTCCTTAATAATTGTGCCAGCTTGTCCTGCAATAAAAGTAATGAACTAGTAACAAAGTTTTGCCAAATTGAGCCATTTCCCTCAAACTTGCAATGGCGGCAGCACGACAGCTACGTCGCTGACCTGAGTCGCTTTGCTAGCAACAGGCATAACCAATGAGCTTTACCTAAATTATCATGAAGCAAGCAGTCTGCATTAAAGACTGGCCTTGTGAGGATACACAATACACTAGTCTGAGAAAGAAGGAAAGGACTACTGCCCCAACTGGGACTCGAACCCAGGACATCCCGTTACGTCAACTGGATGTCCTGGGTTCGAGTCCC
>JAHWFP010141031.1:0-21237 GCA_023313725.1 Lithobius niger | reverse complement strand
TGAGTTCGTAAAGTATTGTAAATTAAACAGTAACGTTTATGTGGAACATTTTCAAAAACGCTGGTGTTTTAAAGTTCTGTTGTCATTTCTGTGTTTCAGCTAAAATCTACGTAAAATAATGCGCAAACACGTTTATTTCAAAACTTATGATTTTACAGTGTAGATAGATATGTATTATCTGGTTTTTGGAAATAAAAAGCCATAAGTCATGAAATTTTGATTATGGAATTGTTATGTCATTGCACCTTCCCTTCTTTTAGTGAAAAATCTGTCACACTGTCAAAGATGTTATTTTTATCTTCCGGGGTGAAGGGGGCTGGGTGAAACAGTTAGGACCTGTGATTCTCTACAGTCTATAAACGAGGGCACTTTTATTTTTTGTAGGAATTATACAGTATGTTATTTTTTTGTGTTGCTGCAGTTGCTAAACCTTGCTGCATTAAGCAAGGAATAAGAAAAAATTGCTTGGTAGTGCCAAAACCACAGTATGGATTAAAGAAAAGAAAAACTTATATCGTTCGAATCAAGAAAATTCTCTTAAACACTAACTAAAAATTAAATATACAAAAGGTTATAAATCCATGAAAAAATAAATGTTGCCTCTTGCTAATCCAGTGCTTTTTATTTCTTGCAAGAGGGTTTTTAACTGAATAGTTTGGAACATCCTGAAAACATTTTCGTATTAAAAGTACTGGCAAAATTATTTATTAATAGAAAAATACTGAAAACCCCACTAACCCTAGTGTAATGTTTAAAAAAGACTAAAAACTCGGAAATATTCAGATTAACATGTAATCCCACTGCTAAAATGCAACAATAGACATAACCCGTTCTTCTTTCCAGGGCTATTGTATTCCCAAACGCATGGGAGAGAAGCAGTGATTTGATGTTTTTGCTTACTACTGTGAATTAAATACATTTTCCTCTTAAAGTAGACTTTTGTATTTTTCTGGTTCGTTCAGATAATGAACTAACGCTTTTTTCCCAAACGGTGATGCAGGTGGAAAACAAACCTGCTTCAAATTGCAGCTTCTTTCGCAACAGATTGAATGTGGTTGGAAGGGGTGCTTCATTGGGACTGGGGTGCTTCTAGCAATTGCAGTTAACACGTCCGGACCCCCAGCATCCACACATTCCAGTGGCTAAATCCTCACCACGTTCTTGGTATGTATATATATTAACTAAGCTCAAACCTATTTGAAATCTGGGTAGGACTACAGTATGCCGGCTCACAGGCGAATACTACAGGAGAGCATCAAGTGCTAAACCTCCTATTAGGCTTGGTGAACCTATATTCACTTCAGTTGATGTTTGTGATGTTGCATCATAAACATCAACTGAAAGAAAATCAATTTCCTTGCATATGGCCATTTAAAGTTATTGGCTTTTTAAAAGTGTAAAAATCTTCAATTAGAAGTAGAAATAAACATGAAACCAGAAAGATAGACAAACTAAAAAACACCAACTTATATTTCGGTACTCAGTATTTTTTAAATACGGCATTTTTCTCAGAGATGTTAGTTAAAAATTAAAAAAAATTAAAAAAAACGCCTTACGCTATGACATAGACGGCTCCATCACGTTGGTTTCGTTAAAATTGCATATTTGGTTCTAAAACAAGCAATTGAATCCAATTTAGAAGGGTATATTATAAAAATTAACAAAAAAAATGGTTAAAACCTAGTGGGGGGAATGAGGCTTAATGGCGCGTCGACAACTTGGTCATTAGCGCCAACCTCAGTCACAGTGCAGTGGTCCGGGTTGCCACTGCACCACACATTACAGAGATGTTATTCAAACCCCTAATCTAAATCTTGTCATACACCTGTACCTCCTGCAAAAATTGAAAAACACCGGACAGGAGGACAGACTTATCGCCCAACTGACGCGCAATGTCATGCGGAAGATGGAACCGACGACGAACACCATCAAGATGGCGACAATCAACAAGTAAGTGCCGGACCGTAAGTGGCCGTCGACACCAAGAACATTCAGGAGGGTCAACCCCCCGCAAAAGGAAACAGTGAGTCAGTCTGGTGTGACCAATTCGCAAACGGGCCAACACAACCTCCTCACGGCGACTGCGGCGACACGCCGAGTGCCACTCCTCGACAGTGCCTTTAATGGCCCGTAACTTATTACCGTCCTGTCTGTCCCACAAGGTTTGCCAAAAAGCGTGTAACCTCAGACGCAGAGTTGGAAAGGCATCTGAGGGAACAAGGCTGAGATCCCTACCGAGAGGGCCAGAAAGGGCCCCTTTCGCAGCAGAATCAGCTTGTTCATTCCCTGCTATCCCAACATGGCCCGGGATCCAGCAGAAAAGCACGGTTTTCCGCTGGCCAGGCAAGCGGGAAACCAAAGCTTGGACACGTTGTGTCAAGGGGTTCCGAGGATTGTAATTCGCCAAGGACTCCAGGGCACTCATGGAATCACTAAAGACAATGAAATGCGTGCCCTGAAGGTCTAGGATCCATTCCACCGCCAAACCAAGAGCCAAAAGCTCTGCAGAGAACACAGAATAGCCTGATGGAAGGCGATGGGCAACCGTTACACCCTTACACACACAAGCACACGCCACGCCAACGTCGGACTTCGACCCATCAGTAAACAGGCACTGATAACCGGCGTACTGAGAACTCAGCCGCCGGAACTCCTGTAAGTACCTTGCTGGTAGAGTGGAACCCTTCGGGAGGGACGCCAGAGCAAAAATGAAACTACCACCTGGGACAAGCCAAGGGGCAACTGGCATTCTCCCAAGCCTCAAGACGCAGGGCATTTCAAAGGCTATCTCCTGACAGGACTGCTGGAGCCTATCGCGGAAATCACCCTTACCCACCCTGCGTCTACCGACCCGCAAGTCTGGCCCAAAAACCATGGACCAAGCAGGACTGGATTGCACAGCACGCAAACGCACAGCATACTGAATGGCAAGCTGTCGCCGACGAATGGCCAAAGGTGGCTCCGAGGCCTCAGCATAGAGGCTGACCACTGGAGAAGTTCGAAAAGCCCCAGTCGCCACACGCAGGCCACTGTGATGCACTGTGTCCAACATCTGGAGAGTGGAGTCACTAGCCGAATCATAGACCATACACGCATAATCAAGTTTGCTGCGGACAAGGGCTCGGTAGAGGCGCAACATGGCAGCGCGATCGGCACCCCATGAAGTGCCCGACAGGACCCTCAAGATGTTAAGCGCCCGCAAAGCCTTGTCTTTAAGCTGGCGTAAGTGTGGAAGCCAAGACAATCTGGAATCGAACACCAGACCCAGGAAACGTGCCTGTGGGACAACAGGAATTTGTGCCTGTCCCAAGTACAGGCAAAGATCCGGGTGCAGTGTTCGTTGGCGGCAAAAGTGGATGCACACAGTCTTGTCCGCAGAAAACCTGAAACCATTACTTACCGCCCAGGTCTGGACTTTATTAATTGCCAGCTGTAGCTGCCGCTCGCAGGTCTGCATGCGAGCTGCCCGAAAGCGCAGGCCGAAGTCATCGACAAACAATGACTGGGGAACAGCAGCTTGCTGAGCAATGGGGTTGATCCCTATAGCAAACAAGACGACACTAAGAACACCCCCTTGAGGCACACCATTCTCCAAGACAAACGGGCGGGAAAGAGTCGCCCCGACACGAACGCGAAAAGAACGGCCTGAGAGGTAAGCAGAAAGCAACAGTGGCATCTGTCCCCTCAAGCCATAGTTATAGAGATTACGGAGAATCCCATAACGCCACGTCGTATCATACGCCTTCTCCAAGTCAAAGAAAACCTGAACCAGATGATGACGCAGGCGAAAAGCCTCCCTCACATCTGATTCAAGGGCAACTAGATGATCGATAGTTGACCGAAACCGTCGAAAGCCACACTGGGACACAGATAAGAATCCCCGTGATTCCAACGCCCACACCAACCGCTCACTGACCATCCGTTCCATAAGTTTACAGACACAGCTAGTCAGAGCGATTGGGGGATAACTGGAAGGAGAAGTAGGGTCTTTGCCCGGTTTTACAATCGGGATGACCACTGCTGTCTTCCACGCTGCTGGAATAGAGCCCTCTGCCCACACACGGTTGAATATCCCCAGCAAGAACTGCTGGGAGGCAAGGGTCAGATGTTTCAACAGTTGATAGTGAACATCATCAGGCCCCGGGGCGGAGTCATGCGACTTGGACAAAGCTGAAACAAATTCCTGCCAGGTAAATGGTAAATTGTACTCCTCTAGCCCATCGGAGCGAAAGTCAAGAAAGCGAGCCTCTTCTCTACGCTTAATCCCGAGGAAACCAGGATCATAATGGTCATCACTCGAGACCCGCGCAAATGCAGACGCAAGACAATTGGCGATATCTGGCACAGAAGAGATCACGGTATTCGCCACCTTCAGCTGTGAAACCGGGGAAGTCACGCTCCTCCCCGAAATCTGGCGCACCTTCCGCCACACCTGCTGAGAAGGCGTGGAGCGCGTGATCGACGAAACATAAGCTGCCCACGAAGCACGTCTAGCCTCACGGATGACATACCTGGCACGGGCACGACAGCGCTTAAACGCTACAAAGTTGCCAGTAGTCGGGCTGACCGTGAATGCACGCAACGCTCGCCGGCGGGCCTGAATGGCCTGCCCGCAAGCAGGCGTCCACCACGGAACAGGAACCCGCCGCGGCTGTGTGGACGTACGCGGGATAGTAGCATGAGCAGCAGCAAGGACCACATCAGTGAAATGAGAGGAAAGTTCACCCACATCAGAAAAGTCCTCAACCGCACGCTGAAACACAGCAGCCTCAGCAAAGGCTGACCATTCAGCACGTTTAAGCGACCACCGGGCTGGCCTGGAAGCCACAGAACCCCCTTGTGTTGTGGACAACACAATGGGGAGGTGATCGCTTCCATGCAGATCGGCAGTGACAGCCCAAGTGAAGTGAACTGGGATGGCCAGCGAGCAAAAGGCTAAGTCCACCGCTGACCAATTGCCCGTTGCCAAGTTACAGTGTGTCATGGCTCCATCGTTCAGGATGCAAACGGACCCCCTCCGCATCCACTCCTCAAGGATCCTTCCCTTGTTGTCAGTATTAGGTCCTCCCCACTGGACATGGTGGCTGTTAAAGTCGCCCAGCAAGAGGAACGGGGCAGGAAGCTGTCGAACCAGGTCCTCCAGGTCACCAACCCCAAAGACCTCATCCGGTGGCAAATAAAGCGAACAGACAGTAATATCCAATTGGAAAGAAACTCGAACTGCTACCGCCTGAAATCTAGTGTGCAGAGGCACACTGGCATGCGGCTGAGAGTGTTGAACCAGCACTGCAACACCACCATGTGCACGTGGCACAGGGTCTGCATCAAGACGGTAGACAGAGTAACCCCTAACAACCGGATTATCCGACGCCTTAAAGCAAGTTTCCTGAAGGCAGCAGCACAGAGGCCGCCAATGCGACAAAAGCAGCCGCAGCTCTTCCGCATGGGTCCGATAACTTTGACAGTTCCACTGAACGATGGTATGCGCAGGCATTAGGGCGGGCTTAAGACAAGCGCCAGAGGAGGGAACCTGAGATGGTTGGGCCTAGTGCCCAGTTACCAGACGTTCGTAAGAGTCGGGACCAAGTCCCGAAGTTCCTGGTGGTGACAGGTGAGGGCCGAGATGTTACACAACTCGGTCCTTTCGCTGTCCACAAAACGCTAAAGGGGATCTGTGGTTCAGATCCGAAGAGTGTCTCTCGGCTCCGTGCTGGGGGATACCTTGTGGAGGTTGTGGACGATGCTCAGGCAAAGAGGCTTTTGATGGCGAGTGCACTGGGGTTATGCCCGGTGCGTGTGGAGCCGCATCGTACCTTAAATAGCAGTAAGGGGGTCGTGACGTGCTTTGATTTGGTTAGTGTACGGTAACTGATATGTAAAGTTTGATATTCTAATTGGAAAAAATAGGCCATTCACAGTAAAATATTTCGACTTCAACAATTATTTTTTATCCACATGATTTTGGATAAGCCGTTTGTAGTAAACGGTAATCTCTGCTTACATTGAGAATTTCCCTGACAGAAATTTGCTCACTTGATCGTCTTCTAAATTCGCCCAATCACAACCGACTTACAGTGATAATCACGCAGTAGCTTTCAAAAGCTACTGCGTGATTATCATTGTAAGTCGATGTACATTGGCTAAATTTAAAACTAAAACAGTAAGGCAATATCCTGTAGCTTTCATTGGTCGACGCAGTATAATGCTAAACCGTGCAAAACATGGCGAGCGCTTTCTGAAGTTGATACGCTTTTGACAGTCACTCGCTTCAAACGTTACACAGTTGACACGTTACGTACGATACTTTTGTTGAATTCATTTCAAATTAAAGTATGTATTTTCCTACCAGTAAAAGTCCGGAAGGCCTTTCTTTCGAAATACGCACTGTGTCGTTCATTTCCGTAACCTAGCAACGCCTGCAATCACACGTAGATGCCGGCAGCGAAACCCGTTAATCCACCTGTATAGTTAGGCCTAACGTCAACGTAACCTAGAACAAACTCTGAACACCGTTTTGAAATTTATTACGCTCCACTACAGTCCGTATTTGATTGTTTTTTTTTTATTTACTCTTGCAATTAAAAAAAAAATTATGTACTGCATTTATTAATTTATTATTACGGAATTGTTTAAAGTAAAAAGTTTGAAAGTGTGCGCAAATGAAAAATTCTTCAGCGGTGGCAAATATCAATTTTATTCCTGGCGGCTATAGTGCCAATCGGCGCGCCGATATTTGGACGGCAACGCGACTTTTATAAAATTTTTAAATGTTGCATACGAAATTTAGAGTGCTGAATACTGAAATATGACGTGAAATTCTCTAACTAAATACCCCGCTAGCTATTGGAAATTATCAAATTTTTTTCAACACTCGTGTTTTGACCCATTAAACTCACTCGTGCTATTTATTGGCAGATAATTTCTGCGTGAATAATGTCTGCCTAAATAGCACTCGTGAGTTTATAGGGGCCAAAACACTCGAGATGAAAAAATTATCTGATAATTTCCTTAGCTATTGGGATATTACGTTTGATAATCAGGCAGTAGCTTTCAACTTTGCACAGAGTCCCGAGTACACACGTGATTGTCTTCGTGGCAAAGTATTTAGACATCTTCAAAATATAGCATCATATTATTTATCAAGTATATTACATACGAATTATCCCAAGAGCTAAGGAAATTATCGATAATAAGCTACTGCGTGATTATCACTGTAAGTCGATGTTCATTGGCTAAATTTAAACTAAACAGTTAGGCAATATCCTGTAGCTTTCATTGGTCGACGCAATGTAATGCTAAACCGTGCAAAACATGGCGAGCGCTTTCTGAAGTTGATACGCTTTTGGCAGTCACTCGCTTCAAACGTTACACAGTTGACATGCTACGATACGTTTGTTGAATTCATTTCAAATAAAAGTATGTATTTTCCTACCAGTAACAGTCCGGAAGGCCAATCACACGTAGAAGCCTGTAGCGAAACTCGTTAATCCGCCTGTGCTGAATACTGAAATGTGACGTGAAATTCTCTAACTAAATGCTCCACGAGCTATTGGAAATTATCAAATTTTTTTCAACACTCGTGTTTTGGCTCATTAAACTCACTCGTGCTATTTATTGGCAGATAATTTCTGCCTGAATAATGTCTGCCTAAATAGCATTCGTGACTTTATAGGGGCCAAAACACTCGAGTTGAACAAAATTATCGATAATTTCCTTAGCTCTTGGGATATTACGTATGTAACATACTTGATAAATAATATGATGCTATATTTTGAAGGTGTCTAAATACTTTGCCACGAAGACAATCACGTGTGTACTCGGGACTCTGTGCAAAGTTGCAACCTCCTTGGAGATATGACAATATGGATTTTGAAGCTAATGATTTGGAGGTTACACCATTCTTTGTTTCCAATAAACAGATCCAATTACATGGTTGAGCATTATACGATGGTGCATGATGGAGGACGGAAAAATTATGAACCTTTTACTAATCGTATTGTCTCTTGTAACAAGTGATTAACAGACCCACCAAATGTAGTTACTTATACAGCATAAATTGACGAGTAAACACCCATATTCTAGCAAACGCCCATATTCGCATTTCATAGCAGGTCGGAAATATAGTTTTGTAGTTTAGCAATTACTCTACCCAGAATTTTTTCTCACTTTGGATCCAGTTTTGTTTGCTACTCCACCACAATTTATCACTTGGGTTCCAGTGATGAATGATTCTCCATTTCATGCAATAATTTTTGAAAACATGGTGCATCTGTTTCACGATTGCAAGTGTTTTGATAGCTATCATCATTGTACCAAACATTTTAAATCTACTTGTAGACAAACTGTTGTTATCGTTTTTTCAGTATAATAATAATAATAATAATTGTTTATTGTCACACTCTGCACGAAATACAATAGTATTTGTACGTGCACAATTTACAAGTTAAAGTTCATTAATAAATGCAAAAAGCAGCAGTGTTAAAACATGTCAGTTTCAAAATATATCATTTTAAAAATAACACTAAAAACATTATATACATTATAACATTAAAAACTATATACAATATTACATTAAAAAGAAAAAAAAACACATTAAACAATCATGCAAATATAAAATTATTATTTGAGTATATAATCTCTTATCCTGTATTTTATGTTGTTTAGTTTCAGGTTTCTCAGTTCATCTGGCAGCTTGTTAAAAATGTATGGTATTAAAAAATTCAATCCTCTTTTGCCATATGAATTTCTATAATTTGGCAATTTTAACCAATTGTGGTTTTTTCTTGTTTCCCTTTCTATTGTGTTTTTCCATTCTGTCTTATAAAAGTTTTGTGTTATTATTGTATACTCGAGTATATTTTTAACAGTCATGAGTTTGTTTTGTCTAAATATGTCTATCCTTTTTTTAGTTTTGTTGAAGTTTGAAAAAAGTACTTTTGCTGCTTTATTCAAAATTTTTTGAAGCCTTTCCACTAATCCTTCCAATGTGGTTGCGTATATTGTGCATGCATATCTAATTTGTGATAGGATTAAAGCTTCATAAACCTTTATTTTAATTTTATTGTTTATTAAGTCTCTGATTTTGTATAGTGTCGGTATCATTTTTCTTATTTTAACAATAAGTCCTTCAATGTGATTGTAGAACTTACAATTTTTGTCAATTAATAATCCTAAGTACTTTATTTCATTTACTCTTTCTAGATTCTTACATCTACAGTTTAATTTTGTGCAGTCTATTATATGGTGTTTAATGTTTACGTTTTCTATTTTCATATGTGATGTCATTATTGGTAGAAAGTATGTTTTTGAGGCATTAATGTATAAATCATTCTCATTAAAATATTCATTTATCTGATCAAAGTCCTGCTGGAGATTCATTTTCATTGTGTCTAAGTTTATATTTATGGACAACATCATCACGTCATCTGCATATAGTGTAATGTAAGAATTCCATCTCAAGTCCTGTATGTCATTAATATAAATCAAGAAAAGTATTGGACCCAAGATGGAGCCCTGCGGTACTCCAAAATCAACTTTTTCCCAATCATCTGTTTTATTATCAATTCTGACACAGCACTTTCTATTAGTTAAATAATTCATTAGAATGTTTTGCATTTTGCCTCGAATACCACATTTATTTAATTTGTTGTTTAATACATTTTTATCAAGGGTATCGAATGCCTTTTTGAGGTCGATTAAGATGGCACCGATGTATTTTCCTTCGTTAAGTGCTCTTGTAACATTGTTGTTAATATTATTTAATGCATCCAGTGTACCTTTGCCTTTTTGATATCCAAATTGGTTCTTATTTAAAATTTTAAATTTTGTTAGGAATTCTTCCATTTTTGTAGCAAAAAACCTTTCTACGATCTTATTTATGACTGGCAGCAATGCAATTGGACGATAATTATTTATATCTTTTTTATTTCCATTTTTATATATTGGTCTAATAATCTGTTTTTTTAGATCGTCGGGCCAAATTTCCTTATTGATAATTGCAGTAATTAATTTTATTATGAATATGATAGAGTTTTGACTTGTCTGTATAAAATGTTCTATCAAGAAACCGTCATATCCTACTGATTTCTTTATTTTTAAGTTATTTATAATTTTCCGTATATCATATAAACTTGGTGTAAAAATTGTCATAGTGTTATCTGCTCTTTTGTTTTTTACTTTATTATGTTCATATTGATGATTTTTCGTTTCTTGTTGTTTTTTTAGCTTTGCAATTTGCTCAATGAAGTTATTAGTGAATCTTTTACAAGTATCTTCAATATTATCCCCTGGGAATGATGCTTTTAGATTTTCATCAATATTTACAATTTGTCCTTTTTTTCCTGTTAAATTGTGTAGTTTTGTCCAAACTTTTTTACTATCCTTTTTATTTTGTGTAAAAAAATTTTCGTAGTATGTTTGTTTAGTTGAACTTATTTTGTTTCTAATCTCTTTTTTACATTGATCATATTTGCCTTTCAAGTCATAATACAACATTGTTTTAGCATTTGTTTTACATATTTTTGTCCATAGGTTGTTTTTAGTGTTAATCATCTCTAATAATTCACTGTTCATCCATTCCTGTTTCATTGTTTTTTTTTCGTCCTTTTTTTAACAATGTAACTATTTTCGGCATAGATCTTACTTATTACTTCATTAATTTTCTTATATATTTCGTTTGGATCTTCCAATTTATCTAAGCATTTCCAGTTAATATTTTCTAATTGTTGTATGATTCCCTTGTTATTTAGTTTTTTTTCCGTGCTCGTATTATTTTTATTGTGTGGTGCACTGTTTGGATCATTTGGATTGTATGTCTCAAGGATAGTGTAATAATGATCAGCAAGTTTCTGTTTGACGACATATCCGACATTTATAAGTGTTTTTGATTTTGTAAAAATTATATCTAGGCATGATTTGATAAGTTTATTTAATCTATATTCTTCTCTTGTAGGCGTAGTAATGTTTTGTATAAATCCAAAGGAAGCTAACAAATTTTCGAATTTTTCAATACCATATTTTTCATTTTTGTCTCTTGTTTCTTTCCATAAATTGAAATTGAAATCTCCTATTAAAATTTTATTTACATTAAAGTAATTTGCGTCTTTCGTTAAAAGTTTTTTCAGATTAACCATAAATTTTTGTCGACTTGATGAGGGCATTCTGTACATTGCAATTAAGTTGTAAACTTTGTCTCTGTGAGTAAACTTTATGTCTAAGCCATTATTATTATCATGTGAAATGTTTTCACTTGTGATATCGTGGAATTTATTCTTTTTTAAGAATACCATTACTCCACCCCCTCTCTGTTCTTTTCTACATGAACTATATTGTTCATATTCATTTAGGATATAATTTGCTAATTCCTCATGTTTAATATTAATTTCTGTAAGGACCAGGTAATCCCAGTTTATTCCGCTATTTTCAATTTCAATTTGAAAGACATCCCAATTAAGTCTACAGCTTTTTATGTTTACATGAAGACCCAGTATACCACAATTATTACCAAAATATGTTGATTTTTCCTTCAGTTCTGAGAAGCAGTTAACTGTGTCGTTTTCCACATATTCTAATAATAATAATAATAATAATAATAATAAAACACTTTTCAACACTGAACATGGATGGTGGACGGAAGGGGTGTGAGCCACTGACACCGCACCAATGTTACAAAAAGGGAAAACAGACGTGTTCAAAGTGACAATGGTTAAGTTGGCCTTTTTAGGAATTTTGTAAGCGACTCAGTAAAGAGCTTTAGACGGAAACCCGACTCCATACACACCGTTCTGCTGTAGAACTAAGGGCATTCCAAATTGGGACGACCCGAACCGACAAAAAGTTTTTCCTACAGTCCAGGCGTGAACTCTGTACAGCCAGTTTCCATGGGTGCCCACGTGTAGCATGTAGATTTGAAACCCTGTCGAAGAATGGAAGGTCCTCTTGAATAAGACGTGTAAGATTTTATAGGTTAAGATAAGATCACACATCAGTCTTCTTAGTTCGAGGAGCTCCAGACCAGTACTCTCAAATTGTTCAAGATGATTAAAGGAGCGAAAGCCTGGAAGCCCCCTGGCGAATTTGCGTTGAACAGAGTTACTGCGGTCAATATCTCTTAGTAGGTAAGGCGTGTTCCAAGAGAGGACGCACGATTTAAGATTCGTACTAAACGAGGTGCCTAGGTCTTTCACATCGCCGACTTTTGGCAGAAATACGTTATCCAGGTTATATTAAACATAAAGGTCACGTGTGCCAGTAAAAAAGGAGTGGCCAGAGGAAGTTGCCAAAGCTCAGACCAGGCTTCTACCACCCCAATTTCATCTGAAAGTTCTAGTGAGGCGTGATTTTTCCCATTAGCGCAGCCAATTTTTAGATCGTCTGCAAACTTATAACCATAGGTGTTTAAATTTTCAAACCGCAGATCGTTAAGATAAATGACGAAAAGGAGAGGACCGAGGACCGATCCCTGCGGGACCCCGCAAGATACTACTCTGCTTTTAGATGGAGAGCCCTCAACAAAGACCCACTGGGAACGATCTTTCAGAAGAGCAGCTAAACAGATTGCAAGTTCACCATCAATACCACACCCCCAGATCTTGTATAAAAGCTTTAGGCATATCACAGACTCAAAAGCCTTTTTTAAATCGAAGTAGATAGTCTCGCAGTGGCCACCAATGTCTTGGACCTGAGTCCAGTGATCGAGAACGGATAAAAGCTGGAGGGTAGAGGATATTCCTGGGAGGAAGCCAAATTGGTCACGATTTAGGACGGACTGTCCTTCGAGGAAACCGAGGGTAGAGTTCCATACAATTTTTTTCCATCATTCTGCATACCACACAAGTCAAAGAGATTGGGCGATAATTTAAGGGGTCGAATGGTGAGCCTTTCTTATAAACCGGTACCACATTTGCAATGCTCCAGACCGTTGGAAGTTTTCCCTGTACAAAAGACAAACAAAAGAGTTTCGAGAGTGGATAGCTCACTTCTCGAGCAATCTGTTTGAGTAGATGAGCCGAAAGACCATCAGGTCCACGTGAAAAAATATCTTTTAACTTCTTGATTGCCCTTTGCACATTTGTTTGTGTGAAGGAGACCAAGGCACATAGGTCGCTGCAATTTACATTCTGTGAAACTGGTATCGACATGTTCTCGAAATCAGTTACACAGTTTGCAGCGAAAATAAAACTTAAGACCTCTGCTTTCACGGTATTATCCGTGATAAATGTATCACCATCCTTAAAGGGTGAAAGAAGTCTCGAAGATTTAGTTTTTGTGCGGTAGAATTTAAATAGAGCCGCGTGGTTTACACCACGGATAGTCTTTGCTTCCTGGTCACTCCACCACTTTTCTACAGTTTTAGCGTAAAGTTTGCGGATGTCATTGTACCTTATCCGTGATTCTAGGTTAGGGTGGAGCTTAAGATGCCTCCAGAGTTTAAGCTTTCAGCAGTTTAATTTCATAATGGATCGGGGAAAATCTTGACCTTTTTTCGTGGAGAAATACCATGTTGGGTTTCCCGAGAACAGTTTATATGAGAAAGTAGAATTTTCAGGAAGCAGGTCCATGCTGGTTCATTATCGGAGTGGGCAAGGAATATTAAATTATCCCATCTCAGGTCCCTAAGCGAAGCCTTAAGCTTGACCATGTTCAGTCTGCCCAAAGATCCAGGACTGTGGCCCCTTTTGCAAGTAGGATTTCCCCTATAGCCTGGTGTTTAGCCAGAAGGAGCCCATTGAGTGATCTCTGTTTCCGTAATGAGCGCCGAAATAAAGATAAAAAATCAGGTTTCCCTGGAGTGTAAAAATTAGTTCCAAGATGTTTTCACCACGGGTTGGCTTATCGACAAGTTGGACACAGCCTAGAGGTTCGATAAAACCAAAAAAGAGTCAATGATGGGGATCGCTGGCACAGTTTCTTTTCCAACTGACTCTAGATAGATTAAAGTCCCCAAAATGAGGATGGAATGCCCAAAATTTACCGAATCCGTAATAAAACTGCAGAGGTTAATAATAGCCTGATCCACTCTACTATCCAGTAGAAAACAGAGGATACAGGTAAGTTCATAATCCGGCAAAGAGAAGACAATAGCCTCACAATCTGAAGACTCTGCAACTACTATGAGAGGAGCGCAACATGGTGCAGGATCAACAGTCCACCTCCGCTACTTCCCCGATCCCTTCTAGCAACCCCATATTAGTGTGAAGGTCGGCGATCATCGAGTCTGTTATAGAATCATGTTGTATAACTCCACAACCAGAATCAGGTCGTAAACACCACGTCCAACCAACTCAAGGAAACATCTCAGGTTTGCAACCACGCTCCGGGCGTTAAACAAAACAAATGTTTAATTAAATTTGTTTAAGGAATGACAATTTAAAACAGTGGGCATTCCCCTGTTTAGCACGGAGGGTTTTACTGACGCATGTGGAGTTTGTGAAGTTCCTGTTGGAGACAAAGTTTTCCTCTCTGGGTAAGGTGCATGTGGTCCCTTGCTATAAGCGTGTCGTCTTTGAGAATGGATTCGTCGATTTACACAAAAGTAAGATTATTGTCTACACACATTTGCCTAAGCAACGAATTGTATGAACTACGATCATGTCAGAATCATGATTATATTTACCGAGCCATGGGAACAGCCCAACAAAAAATATACTAGCTTTTGGGTATGCAGTTCGTAGCGATGCTGCATCATCTGCCAAGTGTGATACGATTCTGTTTGGGGGGTCTTTACCAATGTTGATCGTTCCCGCACAAAGGATGATGGTTTCGTCGCCTTCATAATAGCTAATAACCTCAGGACGTTTAGCTTGGAAGCCCTGGACAGTGAGACCTGGATATGTCCATGTACATGATCCTGAATGTCCACTACCACGAAGGTTTCTTACGTTTGAGTCCCCCACAATGGTCGAACGTTTGTCCCAGACTGTTTCTTGAATTTCATATTCCCCGGCACAAGGTTTTTTGTAGCCTGGGGAGCACTTTCAGGAATCTTATAAGGAAAGCTTTCGTGATGTATAGTTTGATTCTTGGTAGAATTCTGCTGGTTGCACAGCCGTGCTACATATGTTATGTCCACATCTGGAGAGGATTTTACAGCATCAATGTTCGTAGTATCCGAGTCCAGGTCGCATGTTATGTGTTTAGGTCTCTTTCCTCTGCCCCTTTTGAGTGCAACATTCCTAAACCTGGTTGGAGATAAGTTCATTTCTGGTCTTCGATCTTGTACTACTGTTGCCTGTTTGCTGTCAACATGGGCTGAACTAACTTGTAGATCTCCAGTTTTGGAAATATTCAGTTTGAGCACTGCGTTCACCGTGTTCCCTGATTTTTTTAACTGCAGTAGTATTGGTGATTTCAGCTTCCAGGGGATCAGTTTATACCTCTACGCTTGTTCGAGATACATGTTTGTGGTTAGATGGTTTTTCCTCCTTACTAGCTTCGAGCCGTGAAAACGAGTTTGCTGAGTATTCCTCAAAGATGTGATTTTGCAGCTTAAAAAAAATCTGCGGACCAAACTTCAAAACTAGATTTAAAGATCGAAAACGTTTCTTCCAGTGCATGAACAATTTTGTGTGTTATGTTTTCAACCTTGAGATTAAGTTCGGCTAGGTCAAGGTACTTTTCAAGACTGAAGTCTTCCAACTTGTTTAGGAGCTGTGAAGAGGTATTGTGTAATAAAGGTAGCTGGGCAAAGGCTGATGAATTTACCAGAATGTTCGGGGTGCTTTCCGTTTTGGCACAGTACTGCAGAGTGTGCTGAGTCCATCGTATAAGAAGTGATGACTGGAAAGTGTCAAAGTACGTAGTTTGGCGTCTCTTGGACTGTTGTTATCTCCGAAGTACATGTTATATCTGGGGTACTTAAAATGGACGTCATTTTCAACAACGCAAAGGAACACGTGGATATGTCCAGTTTTCTTGTCAACTGTTACAACTGTTAAAAACACTGTTAAAAACTGTTAAAAAAAATTAAAGGACGGTAATGCACAGAATCCTCAACCTCCTCTCGCGTTTGGGAACACACTAAAGAGAAATGAAGAAAAAAATTCTTCCCTCCCTCCTCAACCTTCCTAGTCTCGAACCAACGAATTTCACAGGAGTACCAAGATGGCTGCCTCCTTTCTGCAAACGAAAACAGAGTCCAAGATCGTCGAAAACTCGCCAGCCAAGTCATTACACTTACTCGAGCATGTTTCCAAGTGGTACTGGGCAGTTCAGACGGCAGATATAATCACACAAGGCCTCCCCTGTGGCAACAGGACAGGAAAGTCCGCACTCAAATCGGGAGCAAAACGGTTGCTGTTTCTGCTGGTTTTGGATCTACGGTCCACGGTGGACAGTATTCCCTACTGTACATTTGTTGCATCGCTTTCTCTTGATCGAATCTATTTCTGCCAGATGAAAACAACCAATTAGCTGTGTCACTGACTATGTTAAGATCAAAAACCATTTCAGAGCAAATAAAATTACACGATTGTGCTTTTTTTGTTGCTTAATTATGACGTGGGAATTACTTCAAAATGTCTCAGCCATGTAAACAATTAGTCATCCCCAAATTGATTACTTTGTATGACCCTTGAGAAGCCTGGGGAAAACACATAAGACATGAGCTGAGTAAATCGTTAGAAATATATTTTAAAGAAACAGTATAAACACTGGGCAGTATTAGAGATCAAAAACCATTTCAGAGCAAATAACATGAAACGATTGTGACGTGTTTCGTTGCTTGATAATGACATGGGGATTGATGTAATAAACCTGGGGAAGGGCAAAACGGTCAGCCCGATATGACGGGGCACCTGGGGTAGAGTCGCACTAAGGGGTAACTCCTGCAGGACAGTTACTCCAGGGCAACTACAGCCCCAGGATAGGTAATGCTTTGGAAAACTTTCAGAGACTATGGGATGCACAGTGGATCGTTGTTGACCTGACTGAATATTTCATTCCCTATTATATGATAAACGACAAATAAAGTAAACTAAGGCATTATTATGGGGACTGTAAATTCTCTGTGATTTATTGTCACACTGGCCGAACTGACAAGTTCTGGAGATGGAAACAGTACAACGGGGAACAATTTCCTTAGTCAGTTTGGGAAAAAATAATGACATAACAAGTCATGAATCAAAATAGCTGGCCTGTGCGGAATTAGGGCTTAAGATCTCTTTTGATTTATAGAATGGGAAAGTTACGACTTACAGTTTGGCTTCTATGCCCGGAGAATGGGCAAACCTTCCAATCTGGTGCAGATCCAGGGAGTTGCCGTCCAATCTGGTCTCCACAACAGTCATGGCTAATGATTAGGACATAGATATCACATAGAAGAGGCATAAACACTATTTCTCCCAGGCTTTTGTAATACAATGGTCAAGAAAATTTAACTCCAACAAGAGTCATGATCCTGCTAGTCAGTAAAAACAGGAATCCAAGAACAAGACGGATAACAATGACATACAAGCATGCCCATAACAATGGACAACCATAGGCAACAAAAAAATGCAGTAAAGGGCATAACCAGGGAAAAACTTATCAGCACTATATTAGATGGACAGCAGGGAGTGACAGCAAGGGCAACAGCACCAGATGAAATCTGCCTGACAAGGATTACTTCAAAATATCTCAGCCATGTAAACTATTAGTCGTGACTTGTATTACCCTCAGGAAGCCTGGGGGTAATACACGTAAGCCATGAGCTGAGTAAATTGTTAGCAATGTATTTAAAAGAAAAAGTTTAAGTCCTGAGAGGGATTACGATCAAAAGCCAGTTCAAAGCATATAAAATTACACAATTGTGACTTTTTTTGCCTAATAATCACGTGGGGATTACTTCAAAATGTTACAGTCATGTAATAGGTGCATTGTACTGGGCTTCCATTTGAACTCTGGGTATTTAAAAACAAAATATTGGTAACATAGGAATTTTACCCTATGGGTTAAAGCAATTGCAAATGGGACTCAGTGCAAGTTTAACCAAAGTTGCATGAATTGTGCTTATTGTATTCAAATAAATAGACATAAATCGATGGAAATAATATTAGGGAAAATTGAAAATAAGCCAACAGCGAAATTCATGGAGGATGTGGCCATAGCGATTAAGGTGCTATGCAAGTGATCTGGGGGCGAACTGGGTAGCCGGTTCGAATCCGGGTCATGCCACTCCGACGAAACGTAAGTGCATAAAGGTGGCTTACTGAACTACGTTATTTCTTGTGTATGATTTTCGCTGTTGGCTTATTTTCAATTTTCTTTAATATTGTATTCAAAAACAGTTTGAAATTTACTGTGCCTGATACGCCGATCCCTACAGCATCACTAGATAACCAAGATTTTACAACTGTTTGGTAGTTGCATAACAGAAGTAAATACATTTAGTAGATGGCAGCTTGAGTCCTGATGCCTAGTGCAAGAGTTATAGTTAGAAATAGTAAAATGCTTTGAAGCAGATGGTTTAGTGTTTATGCAAATATGATAAAAAAAAATTTGGCTATGCAAATTGTATCCAATTATGTACAGACAAAAAACAGTTAGTGAAAGATAATTTAAAGAATCCAAAAAATTAGAAGTGGAAAAAATTTAATGCGGCAATCAAAAGTCACAGATTACAGCATTAGGGTAAAAATGCAAAAGAAAAAACTGAAAAAAGTTGAAAAAAGCTACTTCAGTATTAAAAAGCGTAATATCCTGAGCCTACTAAAACCAGCCTAGATATAGTAAATCATAGCCTTGTAACATTATTGACCTAAAATAAAAGAATAGAATTTAACCATACAACAAAATTGCACACTTCGGAAGAGCAATCTTAAACACAATCACAGAGAAACCGGAGTGAAACACATGATGATTTTTTACTGTTCCAAATCAGTTTGGAATACTGATTTGGAAAGAAAACACAATTGTTCACCTAATAAGACCATCAATTTATTTACTTAGCTCAGTGCTCTGAAAGAAGGTGTTTTAAAAGGGATAGGCCAAGAATTGCACATGTATACACATGCCTTTAATACACTTGGCTTCCTTTGCATGACGACCCAAAGGAAATTGTGACATCAGTTTGTCACATGCAAACCTAACATACACTCAAGATGCCAGATGCCACTAATCTCGCAACTAGCCAGGTTAGCCTGTACAACAAATCCTGTAAAACTTATTTTACACTTTAACATGTCAGAACGTCTTATGAATCTAACGTTAGTTTTATTTTTGCCTGACGTATTGCAGTGATCATTTTGCATGCGTACTTTCAAGGTAAATTTCTTGTACAGTTCGTTTGTGTCCTTTAATATCAAATCTGAAATTTATACTGCAAATAAATCCTCTGCATAGCTTCTGCCTTGCCATACCAAAGATGATGCATTGTGGCGATACATTGTGAATTAAAAATTCCCTAATTCAGAAAAGGCAAAAAACGCCTGCAGTGTCAAGATAAATGTAGCACAGAAGGTTTGATTCCGATCTGATATTTTTAAAGAAATTACATGGGCAGACAGGCGGACAATACAGTTTCAAAGTCTAATAGTAAAACTATCGCTTTGTAAAACAGTACGTTTTGGTCCTATCTCACTAACGTTAACACGTGAAAAAATAAATAAATGAAAATTAATAATAAAAGTAACACAACTTTGGATAGCTAGTAAAGTATAACACCCATCTATCTTTGCCCGGAATAAAACAGGATGTGATTTAGTCTGGGTAATCAAGAAAGCATCAAGGAGAGTTAGTCATCAGGAGGATAAATTAAAAACAAATGCCTCATTAAACTGTAATTAGTATTACGATATAATTTTTTTAACGTTTGGATCAAAATACTTTATACATACTTACAATATGAGAGAGTAATTTTAAACTTTCCAATATAGCATATATTATAAAGTTTTAAATGTGTTTGAATTTCTGATTCAAGGTGAATTCTGGCAAACAATTTTTGCACGCAAATGTAACTACTTTTTCATATTGTTCCACCAAGATTTTTTAAAAAGAACAGGGAGTCAATCTCTGTGTTCCGGGTAAGTAAAATAATTTGTGAACAGAAGTAAGCGGAAAATTTGCACCCAAGTTTCATTAATCCTGACTTTACGAGCTCTTTTGTTTTTTGAGCGTGCGACTCTTCTGTTCTAGCAGCTTGTTTCTCTAGTCTAACTTTCTTCCGCCCCTCCGTTTACCATTTGAGACTCATTTTCTTAATAATAGCTCGCTTCTCTAATCTAGCTTTTTTCTCCTGTGGACACATCGCAGCCCGTCTTTTCCTTTCCAACATTCTCCACAAAATTTTCTCTCGATGTACCAAATGTCAGAATTCTCCAACTTTTTCTACAGTTTTCTAATAGGATGGCTCACCGCCCAACTTTCTCCCTCTGCTTGGTTTTTTGTATTGTTCAATTTGTCATAGTGACCAATAGCTAACGTATCTGTACCGTTACCCAAGATAAAACGTTTATCATCATAAAGTGATAGTAGGGATTTTGAAACCTTAACGGTGCTTACTTCGTGTCCCACACTAGAGATTTTTGTCCAAACTTCCTTAACTGGGGATGTTGTTTTTAAAACTGATTCGTAGTCCTCAAAGTCCAGGTGCTTTTTTCACGAACACTTTCTGAATCCCCTAAGCTTTTTTCTTAGTTACTGTTTTCAGATATTTGATCGCGCACATTTTTGACCGCAACCATATAATAGTTGTACGTTCCATTAGTTAACATTATTACTGTTGTGTTCCTATGGAGCTGTATGCCCAATTGTGCTAAGTTTATCCGTGAGAACCAGCCCAGCCACAATCCTGTAGTGACTCTTTTATACTCTGCTTAGCCCTCTAACCATACTAGAAGTAAATAATTTAATGCTACTTCAGGTCGTACATCAATGTGTGCTCCAACTTCAGTCTCTTTTAGTATATATAATTTATGCTAGGAAGTACTTCTACTTTTACCTATTTTGAGCGTCTTCATCAGAAATAACTTGATTTCAATTAAGCATTACTTAAACCGACAAATTATTGTGTGAAAATGGCACCTAGGCTCTTCAGTAACACAGTCCTGCTCCGACTAGGCTACAAACGTGTGAACATTGCCTGCTCATTACTAGCGTCTCTGGCCTACGTGTACTCTTGGCCTGGCGTTCCATTACATGGCCTACTTTCTGAAAGAACATTTAAAAATTCACTATTCTTTAGTTGGCTAATGTTGTATTTTATGCAAGTTTATTCACATTAATTTTATGGCCCTTGTGTTATGAGCTGCTATCGGGTTATTA
>JAHWFP010141028.1:0-25022 GCA_023313725.1 Lithobius niger | reverse complement strand
CCCCCCCCCCCCCCAGCGTCATTCCAGTTTCTCAAAAATAAACACGATTTTGGCTTGTGTGCGGCCGGTTGGCCACCTGATACCAGCCGTCCTTTTTAAAAAATTTCAGTTTGGGTCTTCTAGCTGTCTGAAACTCATTAAAATTGCTGAAAATATGTCAGCTTACAGGGCTATGCCCCAGAACACCTAGCTGGAAAAGGTAGTTCTCCTTCCAATTTTCTGAGTGCACGACGCCTCCTAGGCTGTGTGGTGGTGCGACCCCACACAAGCTCTGCCTCTGCCCAGTAGAGGAGAGGAAGGAACCCACCGTTGCTGGAGTATGGACTCGAGAGGAGCTCATCCGGGACCTGTATGCAATCTACCTTGCGTCACTTCCGAGACCAGCTGAAAGGAAGAATGATTCATGTGCACAGCGACAACAGCACTGCTGTTGCCTACTTGAGCCAACTCAAGGAATCTTCATTTGCAGGCAGGTCAAATCTTTTTTCTGGCCATTTTCTAGAAAATTAAGATTTTGTTCCTTCACATCTACGGGAACGGCATGTACTGGCAGACCTGCTCTCCATGCAAGGCAAAGTCCCCACAATGGAGTGGACAGTGAAAAACTCTGTGTGCAAGAAGATCTTCGCCCTTTGGGGAACCCCGATGATAACACCATTTCGCTTGTCCACTCACCAGCTCCCAAATTACATGAGCCTCTTTCCAGACCCTCAAGCACTCGTTATGTCCTTCTACACTGATCCTGGTGAAAATCGCAAAGACTGAAGGGACGTTCATCCTCATCATGCTAGATTGGCCAGCCCAACCATGGCTTGTTCCTCTTATAGAGCTCCTAGTAGATTACCCATGATGTCTCATCCCAAAAAAGGAAGGATCGTCCACCAACCTCTACCAGAACTAATAATCTAAGCCTGGCAACTACCCTTCAGCTTCGCCAGGCAGATTGCCTTTCAGAACAAGTTGTCAACCACAACTTCTGCTGTCTCCGAGGGTCTACACGCTAGATATATGAAGGTAAGTGGTGGCTTTGGTGGCATCGTTGGGGCAGTGGTAACCAGACTGATCCCATGGCTCCAACTCTATCCCAACTCACGGATTTGCTTAACCACCTTCTGTGATGAATACGTCCGCTTATCAAAGTTTTTCGCTTGGCCCTCAACTCTTTGCTTACAATTGTGGGGCACTTAAAGAATTCAGAATAACGAGCCTCATTAAAATCTTCGATGTGGAAAGACCCGTTTACAACAAAGCTTCCATAGTGGTACTATCCTCTTCTAACAATTCTTCTCAAGAAACCCTACGATTCATTGGAACAAGAGTTGATAGGACTCCTGACTCGCAATGCAGTCTTCATGCTCGCATTGGCCTCTAGAAAAAGCTGCTTCGAGCTTCACGCCCTCAACATTGATAAAGCTTACCGGCGATTCTGCCCGATTACAGCTCGGTGAGTCTTCTGCCTTGAGCATCTCTCAGAGCTAAGACACAAGCTTTCACGAAAGCATAGAAAATCCTTCAGTGTGTCCCCTTGTAGGGGATGAAGAGGAGAGACTGCAGTGTGCTCTTGAGACCGCGCTCCTACCTCAACGCAGCCAAGCATTCGAAGTGGAGAAAAGAACAAATGGACTTATTCCACCCCTACTGGTCCAGTACAGGACAAGCTACTCTAGCCATAGTTGCTTCCTGGATCCGCTGGGTGATTGAACTTGCTTACGAGAATGCAGATGAATCCACTTCCACCAACAATGTTAATAAGACTGCGCCCCTGAGATTCGAGCCCTCTCCGCTTCTTGGGCGGCTTAGAATCAAGTCCCATTGAAAAAAATTCTTCAAGCTGCCTCCTGGAAGTATGAGGCTACCTTCACTTCACACTACCAACAAGAAATGTCCACTCAAGCGGTTGCTTTGGCTTCCCTCATGCCACTCTCCGTTCACCAGAAGATTCAAGTCAACTGGATGGAATCCCAAGAGGCAACAACGGCAACTGCCGTCTAGTGTGCCGAAGTTTCAACCGTACAAAAATTTATTTAAACAAATATTAAATAATAAAAACTTGCACAAGCAAACAGGTCAAGCAAGGGTCGCTAGTACCACTACAGCTTTTCTAAAGAATAGTAAATAGTAGTAAAATAACCTACAATTTAACGTAGGTAAATAAAAATACACTTCAAATCACAAAAGCAGGTCTTAGCAGAAATGGAATCAAAACCTCAAGGTCAAGCATCCGCCTAAAAATACCAAGTGATACTGCTGAGACAGTTTCATTTTTTAAGGAATTCCATGCGGGTACCAGCAAAGAAAAATCGCCAAAAATTTAGGTTAGACTGCTAGGTAACAAATTTAAAACAGTGAACCCGAGTCCTGTGTTCAGTTAAAGCTCAAAAAAAGGAAACGCCACACCGAGCATGCCGTGGACAGCCTTAAAAACCAGGACAAGGTCAGCCTTTAACTGGCGAATTCCAGGGAGTCAACTTTTAAAATCTTTAGTCCTTAGGGGTAACTCGTATCACGTAAACCTGGCAATTTCTTAGTAAAGCGCCCTTGCACTGACTATGAGATCAATATCCTTGAGGAAATGTGGAGACCATACCTGGCTCGCATACTCCAACAGCGGTCTCACATAGACCTTGAAAGCCCAGAACATTCTATAGACATCACCCGAAGTGAAAAACCGCCGGACAATGGCCAACTGGCGATTTGGCGTAGAGACAATGTGGGCACAATGGACCGACGATTTCAGGTCTCTTGTGAACCAAACACCAAGGTTTTTAACAAGATTTACATTTGGTAGTGATCCATTATTGAGAGTGTTTATAAAACACTGATTTTTCTGTCCATTATGGAAACTCGTGCATTTTTTGTATGAGATCGGCAATTGCCAACTGGTTGCCCAGTTTGAAATGTAGTCAATTTCGGCTTTTAGTGCCAAATGATCATATTCGTCAACCACTACCGAATAAAGCTTTAAATCATCGGCAAACTTTTTCTGTTAAGCATTGTTTGAATTACAGGGTAGATCGTTTAGGAACAGAATGAATAAAAGTGGGCCAAGAACGGAACGGAACGGATATTCTGGGATAAAACAATTGATTTACCATTCCCCAGACTGATTTGGTAAATCTGCTTTTATCTCTAGAATACGTACCCAATTACCTGCCCTGCCACCCTTCGTAATTGCCACTGACAGTGTGCCATGACAATAAATATGTCCACCAATCTGTGCAAACGCAGCACTTGACTCGATCTGACTATCATTGGGTATGCTGGTGTGATAGAAGCAAGGAGTTTTATTTCTGTCAGAAATTTTCGTCTTAAGCACACAATAATGCAAAATTGTTATTGGGTAGGTATTCTAGGGATAAAAACAGATTTACCAATTCAGGCTGGAGAATGGGAAATCAATTATTATTTTTTTCTTTTCGTGGCCTTAGTTTAAATATTTCGGTTAAATTGTGGTGTTTTTCTAGTGTTCCTCTGGTAATTTCCTAATCATGTTGGTTTTATTTTCTGCATTGGCTGGTTTGTTCAGGCCAAAGATGTCCCCACAAAGAAAAGAAAACAAGAGGAAAACACAACTACTCCTGTTGCAGCACAAGATGCAGAATCTGTGATCAGTGTGGATTCCATTCCTGCTAGTCCTAGTCCAAGTGAGGTGAGTGCCTTTCGTAAAGAGTGTGACGTACTCGGGGAGTAGACGATTGAATCCAAGAATAATCTCAAACCCAATTTACTCCTTACTGCATAGCTAGGGGGGGGACTATGCACTGAGAACACATCAGGGGTCGAATTTTAAAATTTTGGACCAGGTGCAAAATTTGCACTCCAGAACTAACCCTGGAGTGCAGAACACCAACTTGGAAGTGCAGTAAATGTACCTGGGCCCCGCCGCCCGGAGAAAAAAATTCAATTCATGCCAAACCAGATATTAAATCCTTATGACTTTTTCCCCAGTATTTGCCCACCTAGTTTATTTCTGGTTCAGCATCATGGTCAACTTGCACTTTGTCAAGCATTGCTCATCCATCAACAGTACTTAACACTAACTGTATACTTGTTGAGCTGCAGAGTGCAAATATTGCACTCCAGCATGCAAGTTTGAGGTGCAAATTAGTGATTCTGGAGTGCAAATTGCACTTTGCTCCTGGTTATTTCGACCCCTGACACATATTAGGCATAAAACACAAGTTAGGAGCTTGGTCTTATCCTGAGCTGAGTCCAGGGAGACAACCTTTCGAGTCGTCTGCCCCACACCAAGTGGCTTCCCATGGTCCCTGCCCTCGTATTTATGTGTGAGCCAGAACAATAGAAGTCGCCTGAGGCATTACGTTGCGTAACCGCTAACAGGTTGGAGCTGGCTCTAACTGGTTTTGAACAATAGAGTAGCCTCGTTCCCGGCTGTTGGCGTTCGGCCAAGTTCCGGTGTAGACGGAAGTTGACAGGATGCCAAGCAGCTCATGTAACTGCAAGGTGCACCATGTGCGTTCACACAAGGTGCGCCCTGCTATTCGTAAATAGCGTGTTACAAGAGGTGTATTACATCTAGCAACCAGTGGCAACTTTACACATAGGCACACTAGACACTTGCCTAGGCCCCAAATGTACTTTTAAAGTAGGTTTTTGTAACCTGTTTAAAGTCGTACTGCACTTAACTCACTCTCTCTCCCGTCTTACCCAGCTTGTAAAATGTACTATTTGTTTATCACTTCATTTCTAGTTAATCCGTCTGTATACAGGGTGTTACAGAACTGTATGTCACAAATGAAGGGGCATGTCATACGCAACTGATGAAAAACTTCAATATGAACACATTTCCGAAAATGTCTCCTTTTTGAGAAATTTCTTCTTTCAAAGATACAAGTGCACATCCAAAATGCAAGGCGAAAGTAGCCCATTGTCTGTCATGTAAATGCATGGGCGACCTTTCCAATTCATGCAGTTGCAACTTAGTTTCAGTCAGGCTTTAACTATTGATAGTGGGCAGAGAATCGCGCCTGCTCAGTAGCTCTAGGGCACTTCAACTGGGGACCTCAGCTCAACAGACACCTCTCCTCTTCCTGCACTATCAGAGGATGTGCCATTGGCAACAAGGTTAAAATATGGTTCACAGTTGATGGTGCTGCAGTGCTTTACTACAGCATGTGGTGCACCCTGGCCAGGCGGGTGGGGGGGTAGGGGGGGGGGGCAATTGCATGGCCACAAATTTCACCTGACTTGATGCTTTCAACTTCTTTTTCTGAGAACATTTGAAGTCTGGTGTATGCTTCTTCTGTCATGACTTTGCTACACTTTGCTGTAGTATGGTGTCCATTTGCCAGTTGCTGCAACTGCATCGAAGTAGAAGGGTTGCCCGTGCATTATTCGGGGGTCAGGTCGCTTTCAAATAGGATCTTGCATGTGCACATGTATCTCAGAAAAGAGGAATTTATCAAAAGGAGGTATTTCCGGATATACGTTCATATGGAAGTTTTTCATCTGTTTGTTGTGTATAACACGCCCCTTTATTTGTGACATACATTCTGTTACACTCTGTATGTAATACACTTAGTTGGGCTTAGATGCACACAGCAAACTCATCTTGTACTAAAATGACAGCGGGTGAGTGGCCGACAATGTCTGTAACAATCAGTAACAAACGAAATATTGCTTCAATAATGCTGGCTATTAGAGCCTAGTTGAATAGTTTCAAGATGTGCCCTGTAATAATGAGCAAGTGGGCAAGCAGGTTCATTCTTGGCACGGTAGCAAAGAAGAACGGCGAGCAGCCGACAATGTGAACAGACGTGCTTGTAACAATTAGTAACAAATAAGGTATTGCTTCAATAATGCTGGCCGTTAGAGCCGAGTTGAATAGTTTCAAAGTTGGTTGAGTAACAATCGATGCATGCACCATCGCATGCACCATCGTTGTTGTGGGCTTATCGCGCTTGGTATCAAAACGGAGAAATAGGCAATTTAGCCACATCGAGAATATGGGTGACGCCCACCATTAAAAAACGCCATTAAATTCCCTAAGAAGATCAAACTTCAGGGTTTCCAAGGGAGGGGGCAGGGATGGGAAGAGTATTCACACCACACAGTGGAGGAAGGGGGGGGCCCCTGAGGGGGAAATCTTGACCGCACAATGGAGGTGGAAGTGGAACCATTTTCCTTTCATGCAGCCCAGTAAAATATTTCTCTCGCACACGTGGGAACCAGCTAGACCGGCAGATGTTATGCCACGGGTACAGCTAGTGATTATTATTGTGTTTATTACGTATACGGTTTTTTGTTATGAAAATTGCAATAAGCAACAGCGCATGGTGTGAGAGCATAATGAGTGGTTAACGTCAAAATGCATCTCTGTATAACAGTTTGTAAAGTGTCGCATAAATGAACACATCTTTGGCGCTTAACTTGAAACAATCAAGCAGGCTTGTTGCTACGGCTGCATGTAGCAGATATTGGAGAAAGGAATACGTACACCCGATTGGGAAAAACAATAGTCGTCATAATCAGGAGATATTTTAAAATTGTATTATTAATGTTTACAACAGGTTTTGGGGCAAAGCAAAAGCTGAAGCAATATTCTTGTTTCTGTGGAAATATTTTAAAGATTCTGAAGAGCATTTTTGGTTCCATTTGAACCCCATTAGATACCTCTTACACAATAAACCTGTTATAACAGTGCTATTTTTAGGCACTTTAACCAGGTAACAATGCATCTAAAAGTGATTGTTATAACACAAACCTATATAACATTCTATTTTCATCCTTCGACTATCAAATAAATTTCACTGCAAATTGCGAAACGTGAATTGCCCAAAAAATACCGAAAATTAATATGCCCTCCTCCTTTAAATCCATTGAAAAATTTGGATCCACCCCTTAAAGGGTAGCAAAAAATTTGTAGCACCCCCTTGTTTTTTCCAATCCCCCCCCCCCCTTCCCCTGAGAAATTCTAATTGGTCCGTTACTCGGTAATAATTGGAGAAAGCATTTTCAGCTGTAACTATAATTGCTGCATTTTGATTGACTTAGGCATTGTACGGTTTTCCTGCAACAATTATCCTTTTGAGTCCTTGAAAACTATTCTTTCACTCGGGTACTTGCTTGCTCGCTCTCTCAGTCGGTCCGACACCTGCACACACATTCACATGTGCAAAATTCATGGACTGATTATGCCAAACTTACTTCTATTCATTTTTTTGCAGCTGCATGATATGGAAAATCTTAAGCTGTTAAAATGTGTATAGATTTGGAATCCTGTTTTCCTTTTTCACCATACTTGAAGCAGTCCTATTTTTGTTGTGATTTTGCTTACAAAGGTGCCAAAAATGATAGTTTGTATATTTCAAGTGTATTCAAGGAAAGGAAAAGTGAATTAATGCAAGTAGTAGTAAAACACTGCACGTTTTCTTCCTTTCTTGCAGAAATCCTGTAGTAGCTTAGCTGTTGCTCAGGATGAGACGAGCAATGAAGGCTCCCTGGTTGTTGACGATGGCAGCCCTGCTATGACTCCAACTCGGAATACACCAGCCAGCAATTCAACAGGTAACGAAAGCCAGAGTGACAAATTTTTTTTATTGCTGATATTGTATTCGTTTATCGATAATCTCTCTTCCTATTTGCTGTTATAATTATGGATCGATTCTTCTGCAATATTTTCCATGAAATTTTGTGAAGGATCATGTTGCGGTCAATTCTAATAGTGGTGTGAGCTACTCGAAAACTTTCAACTATTCACTTTGTAATCGAACTCAACTTGAGGCTCGTATGAATTCATGTTCGAAAAAGTTGATTCCGTTTAAAATGAGATAACCTAACCATTTTTTGACCGATTTTTGACATTCCAATGTACCAAATTTGTCGTCTCCATGAGAGCTTTCTGATACGGCTGGACCGATCCTGATCTTAAAGATATTTGTAGCAGGGGTGTGCGATACCAGGTTTTTCAAATCGATACCGATACCAATACTTTATTAATCTGAGTATCGGTATCACGATACTTTTTCGATACCGATACTTTCTCGATACTGATACTTTCTCGATACTGATACTTTTTCGATACTGATACTTTTTCGATACTGATACTTTTTCGATACTGATACTTTTTCGATACCGATACTTTTTCGATACCGATACTTTTTTCGATACCGATACTTTTTTCGATACCGATACTGATACCTTTTTTAAGAAAGCAGTAGGAATAAACAAATTCAAATGAGTTCATCTGTAGCTTCCTTTATTCCTTCATTACGATTACCGTTCACAGAAATATTTCAGATGACAACAATGTTGAGATGAACTTTATTACGTTAGAAAATGAACCTTAAAGGTTTTATAAAGGCTTAATAGTAGTAATGAAAAAATTATTAATTTTAATTAGAGTATCCTACAGACAACTCGGCTAGGCTACATGGAATTTACTTACATTTTTATGTATTTGACATTACAAATAAAGCAATACAGAAAAAATTATATATTATAAGTATGTAATTATGAAACAAAGCATCAAATGGGTTTCTTTTTTTTTTTTTACTTTTATAGGCTTTCTGGATTTCTTCACTAACAGTACATTTTTTAAATATATATTTTATAAAATCGTATTAAATTTATGTATGAAAAAATATATGAATTTAATATTTGTAATTTAATGACGCAAACATATCCAGCTTAATAAAAAAAATTAAATTTTAGTTTAAAACAAGATAGTTACAAAGGATTGTTGCTGTCAGGATCTATGCCTAATGCTTAGTGAAGCTAACATGCCTGAAGATCTTTGCTTTCCGGAATTTATTTATTTTTATTTATGTACACAAATTTAATAAAATATTTTTTAATTTATAATTTATTTGCACAAAAGATTCAGTTTATTTTTAAAATTTTTAAGTAAGTTTAAAACAAATTAGTTACTTTTATTTTTATGGAAAAGTACCCATCATGCATTGTGCAAGGTGGCTGCTCATGATTCAGTTGCACTAAAACGATGCTCAACAGCAGAGACCAGCAACGTTATAATAATAAAGTCTTGGCTTCCATAAACAGTCAGCAATCAATTATAACGTATTCTGTTCCAGTAATCACCATTCTTCTTGGGATTTATGATTTATTTGGTGCATATTACTCTCACAAAGAGTCAATGGGTAGGTGGCCCATACGAGTGAAACTGCTGCTTTGTTAGGCCTATCGGTCACAGATCTACAACGATGTACACCAGCAACCGTCCGTTATAATAAAGTCTTGGCTTCCATAAACAGTCAGCAATCAACTGTAACGTATTCTGTTCGCGTAATCACCATTCTTCTTGGGATTTTACGATTTATTGGGTGCAGATTACTCTCACAAACAAAAAGAGTGAATAGGTAGGTGGCCCATTAAAAAGAGTGAAACTGCTGCTTTTCTTAGGCAACTAAACGTTAGTTAGGCCTGTCGTTCACAGATATACAAAGATGTAAACTCTTATAAATTAATTTTCTGTTCCAAAACCTCTAAGGTATTCTCTTACTACTGCAGTATTTTTTAAACAAACGATACTTTTTCGATACCTTCGATACTACCGAAAATTCGATACCAAGTTTTGAATTTCGATACCACTAACGATACCAATAAAGTATCGGAAAAAGTATCGAAATTCGATAGTATCGCACACCCCTGATTTGTAGTATCGGTGAAATCAGGATTGGTAAGTAAGACTCAAATATATCGGTAGTAGATCTGCAAACTGAAGATATCTTCACATCTCATCAACCGATTTTGATGTTTGAATACATTGTGAAGGCTATTTCACCAGCTTTTCAATTGGGTTTTGACCATTGGATGGCTGTCAAAAAATCTTTCAAAATAATATTTTCAAACGTCAAAGTCGGTCGACGAGACGTGAAGATAGCTTTGGTTTGATATTTCCTATTGTAATATATTTGGGTTTCAGCTAATACTGTAAATATCGGTAAACATCAGGAGCGGCCCTGCGACCAAGTTGTTATCTCCTGCTGTTTATAAGTTACAAGGCAAAATGTTAAAGAGTTGTGTGTTTTTTTTATGTTGGGGGAGGGGGGGGGGTATGTCCATGTGTAAGGCAGTGCAAGCCTACCGGAATTTATTAGATACTTTAAATTGAATCATGAAGGATTGTTTTATTTTTTTAATTTAAGTTCTTTTTTATTGTTAGGTTTGGTAGTATCTGGTGTTACGAATAATTTTAAGATTAGTTTGCGTGGATGTGCTCATTGATACCAAGCTGATACCAACTTATTCAGTTCCTGCCCACAATTTATTTGTTAAAGTAGCTCTTAACTTTACAAACTGCAATGTAATACTTTATTTAAAATAACAAATGTATTGTTTGCAGGAGCATTAATAAGTGGACAAGTGAGTTCCGCCAAGGGTAAAGTGGGCCGCGGTTCCGGTCGAGGACGAGGCCGACCGAAAGGCTCTGGCAAGCGAGGTGGTCGAGGTAGAGGAGCTACTCTAGCAGCAGCTGAGATGGCTGGTGCACAGGCCGGATTATCTGCAGCCTACGCTGCCTATGGTTATGCCCTCCAGGGTTCAGGTACAGAAAGTTACAATTTTCTCATGCATTTTATTATTGTAAACTCTGAATGATGGGTATTCCTACCATCATGCAAGGGAAACTACAAATACAGAATTCGGAAAGTTTGCTAGAAAACGTAATTAACCCATAACAGCATACGTGTTTGCTGCTGAATGCTGCTGGACTTAACTTGTTTTGTACTGTACATGTTTTTTATTTTTTCACTATCGGCTATTCCAATTTTTGTTCTCAACCTAGGTTGCAACTGTCCTCTAATATTTGGTATCCATGAAAAAGAACAAGGCTTGTTGTGATATAACTTAATTATAAATTAAATGAAAATTGAATTTGTAGTGCCTTTCCTCCAAGAAGCTTGCCCGCACTTCTTTAGAAGTGACATTGTAAAATACAGGAAACACTTTTATCACCTTGCAAAAACATTTCAAAAACGTTGCATCAACAGTTTACTTAAATTTTCGAGGAAGAAAACAACGTTCCTCTTCTTCAGAAGTCCACTTGACAGTAGAGAACGTTCGTTCGATTGACTCTCACTCCATGTTGCACTTAGAAATGAGGTTTCGGATTTAGTCGTATCCAGGCAGAGAGAATGATACATGCCTACGAGTAAAGTTGTATTTAGGCTGTTACGGGTTAATTGCAGTTGTTTACATAGGCAGCCAATTGTAAGACTACTTCAGCAGGTACTGAGAAAATCAATTCGTCTTGAACAATTCACCAGTAGGCATTTTTCGGATGTCAAGTGCTAGTCCGTATATAACAACCCATCAAAAACCGTCGTATGTAAATGGTGCTCTGGATGCCACTTTAGAAAAGGGTTGCCGATTTATGGTTTTCACTTTCATCCAAAATCACGTCCCTTTAGAATTTGGCTTAAATCGTTTACTTGTACTCCATGCCTAAACCTTAAAACGTAAAGCTTCCTTCACTCCCCATTAGGTGGCATACCTGCTTCTCATCCCAGCAGGCATTGATTGCCAACAATAATTCACTTTGCTTTGGACACAGGCCAGTGAAGGCGTGTATTTTTCTATTCACAAAAATGTCTAATTTACGGCGGAGATAAACATGGCGATAAACATTATTGAGATAAAAACATGCCACATGCAGATTATGCTGGATGTGTGAATTACACGTTAATCCGTTTGATATTTGTTTACAGCACATTGTCGAATGTATGGCAAGAAAATGGCATTATTCCAGCCAAAAAAGAAACCAGTTGAGTTTTGCTTCCTTGGGTTGGGATTGTAGTTTTATTGATTGTAGACTAAAGTCGACAGAGGTCAATATTGCCCCCATAGGATTTTTGAAAAGTGCAGACCCAAATTTAAATTCTGCAAGCGGTAGTAAACCCCTTTCTACCGGTCGGTGCAGTTGGAATGCATTTAGGCCCTATGGCCATGTCTGGTGGTGTTTGCGTGGGTGTATAACCTGGTTATTAGTGGGTACTGAGTTCTTAATCCTGTTGTTCTCATCTGGTCCAACCTGAATGTAGACGTCTGTCTTCTTTCTTCTTTGTTCAGTGAACTACTGTGTTGCGGAATCTCAAACGGTACATGTGGCGCGACTTTGTGAAAATATCAGCCAAGTTATCTTTACTGGGTATGTCCTGCAACAAACACAAGCCTTCAAAAATACGTAAACACATACTGTGAGCACAGACGGCTTCTGGATTTCAAACGGCTCCAGGTTGTGCAGGTTCCTCGGAATGAATCTCTTCGTCTAACCAATTCTTCTCTTCCGTTTCTTGTCTAGTATCGGACGTTGGTGTCGTCTGCGATGTACTCATCTATACTGGGCTATCCATCCAAACTTGACCTCCAACATAGTCAACATCAGTTCTCCCTTTGTCTTTGCCAGATTGCCTTATTGCCACCTCTTTCCTATCCTGGGACAGGTCTTCGTGAATTGGTGCAGGTCATTGAGAATTGGTAGTATGCAGTGCACTACGGGGATCTGTTGACTTGTCATTGGCTTCTCCACTTTAGTAGTCTTCTCTTTATCCCCAGCAGTTGGCTTCTCTTTATCCCGTGTCACTATTCTGTCCTTTTGACAGTTTTGTTCCAGCTGATGAAATTCGACTAGGTCAGTTGGATGTTTATGTATGTGGAGTTCCACATATCTGCCTGTCGAGTGGCATTCCGCTGTGGATTTACTTGTGGTCTAAAACGCAAGTTGTATGTTCTTCTAGGCATACTTTCAACCATATTTGGCGGAAAGTCCACATTACCAGTCTTCTTTGGGTTTCTTAAAACTTCACTGCCATTTCGCTTCTTGTCAAATTTGATGTTTTGTGTTTCACGGACAAACTTCCCCTCATCTGAACGCCAAACTCTGTAGCCTCTGTTTTCATGGCATATCCTATTAAGACTTCCAATCTTGATCTTGGTTTTAGTTGTTAATGATGTACGTCATGCATAAAACAGAACGAGCCAATTCTTCTCAAATGTTCAACACTTGATTGCTTCTTGAATACAGTGCATTAGTTTTCCGAGACTTTATGTCCAACTTGATTAACACTCATCTTCACCAAGTTAAGATATTAGATCTTTTAAAACTCGATCTCACAATATCTTGCGAATTTTCGACAGCTTTAGCAAGTTTGGTGGTATAACTGCTTCACATCTGTCTTCCTCAGGCACTAAGTTTCAGTCCCACCATTAGCCACCATTAGCCATTTAATAAGCAGAGAGGTTAGCGCTCACCTAGAAACGCATTGGAACAAGCAACAGCGTAAATACGAGAGGCTACGGAAAGCGCCGTTTTTCAAAACACAAAATGAAGACGTAGTTGGAGACGGAGAACGGACTGAAACTTAGTGCCTGAGGAAGACAGATGTGAAGCAGTTATACCACCAAACTTGCTAAAGCTGTCGAAAATTCGCAATATATTGTGAGATCGAGTTTTAAAAGATCTAATATCTTAACTTGGTGAAGATCTTAACTTGGTGAAGATGAGTGTTAATCAAGTTGGACATAAAGTCTCGGAAAATATTGTAATTTTTCACCGTAAAGAACTCCATCATTTGTTTACAGTGCATTAGGTATATTGTCATGAATTCATTGCTGAGTGAGCAATTTCTATTCTTCATTATAATGCTGTGGGGACAAATTCGGCCCACCACTGTCCTGAGAGGTTTGCTGATAGTGTACAAGCAATGTTAGGATGACATCTAACAATGAATGCGTTTAACGTTTTGCGGCACCGTTCATATGCTGGCTATATACATTCGTTCCCTCTGCACGTATTCCCAGACAAGTCAAAGCTTGGTTGAAATATCCAACGCAGTATTGTAAACCATTGTCTGTTCTTAAAAGATGTATTTTTCGTCTGGTTTCTCGTTCCGCAACTGCTAGAAACTCTTCAAACTTTGCAAACGCCTCATATTCATTGTGTAGATTGTGCATCTTCTAGAATAGTGATCTATGAATGAAATGAAATAACAGGCTCCACCACATTATGTTACTGGTGAAGGATCTCGGATGTTTGAATGCACCAACTCCATGGTCCTTTTGCACTGCTTTCCTTATCGTCACGTGGTGGATGTGTATCGCTTGTCGACTTGTTGGCTGACAATGTCTTCACACCTCTAACTTTGCCGTCTTTGATCATCTTCTTCATTTGCTGCACATTTATGGGGTCTGAACGATTGTGCCACTCTTTTGTATCAGTCTACTGAGCCTTTTGCTTGTACATAATACCTGTTGTATCTTGCTGAAATATGGTAAGGCTTTTGGCTCTACTTTATCCACCTCTACCTCTTTCGGTAGGCTTGTAATTCTTTCCTCCATCTTTCTTCTAATGGTGCTTCATTACTATTTTCCCTTCGGAACTGAGTACGATGAAGCCTTGGTTATTGGTTGCAATCTTGCTTCCTTGCTTGAAAATCTTCACCCCCAAGATAAGATTTCTTCTCAAATTGGGTGCGCACATTACGACCTTAAGAGTAATCAGTTGCGTTCTTCTTCCTTTAGAAACATTGAAACTTACAACACCGATGCCACAAATCTTGGATGTGTCGTCAGCTATCACCGATGGGTTACTGTTTACTTGACGAAAAATCATAAATCGGTTTGTATTATTGTAAAAATGTTGAATCGCTGTGGTATCAAGTAGCCAGCATGTTTCAAGAGTCACTGCAACGTTTGTTTCCACAAAGTAAGCTTGACCTTCATCTCTTGTGTTTTCTTTCCCATCCCGGCTAGTTAGTGGAATCTGAACAATCACGTACGAAATGTCCACTTTTACCACAAGAAAGACATAGATTACTTTCTTTCTAACAAATTTCTAACGAAATGGAGTCTTGGTTCTTCCTCTTGTTCTCTTGCGATGACCACTCCCCTGTCTCCTAACCACTTGACCCTCATTTTTGGTTTTACCCCATTGACATGGCGTGTGCCTTTCACCAACATCGAGTAGACTTCAGGCAGTAGTGTTCCGTCGCTCATATTCGGTCAAGTCACTCATTAATAATCTTCGGTTCAAATTCGTCATCTAAGACGTACAGGCACTTGACCACCGAATCCCGTTTGCTTGGTAAACAACAATTCATTTGGTAGGCATGCTCTTTTTCAATAGTGTTCCCAGCATCCTCCGTATCGGTGACTGTATTCTGAATACTCGCTAAATATTTTGCCATGGATTCTCCTGTTTCCATTCTTTGTCAGAACAAACTCCTTCCTAAAATGTCTGATACATGCACAGGACTTGGATTCAAACATAACTTAATACTTAATACTTTGGCGCCTCTGCAAGCCCTGATCAAAATCTACAAATCGACGTTAATTTCCCAATGCAATCGTTGCTAATGGCCTAGATTCTCTGAATCTGTATTGACTCGTAGAACCCCGGGTGAGCTTCTTTCTTTTGGTGAGGATGTGACGTCAGGATTCTTGCTGTCACAAATCCATACAATCCGTGTTCTTTCAAAAATTCCTTCATGTCAAAATGCCATGACTGATAATTGGTGTCACTTAACTTTGGGAATCGACTTGGCATGTCACATTCATTCATTATGATTGTGTTTTTGTAAAGTCGATTATTGCCTAAATACTTGTATAAAATCCCATATAATTCACATTTTATTGCTTTTTTCTCATGCGTTTGCGGATGAGTAGTCTTAATGGCATAACACTTAATTGCTGCCGTCAAATGTTTTCTTCCCTGTGAGTTTGTTTACTGAAACTGCGTTGTTTGCCAGCATGATACATTAAGGCTGTCCCACATTCGTCACAGTGAAAGGTTTTCTCCATGGAGTGTTTGTTCATTTAGTGTTATGTGCCTTCATTACTTATGTATCTTTCCCATAATCATTACATTACATATTTTCTCCCTGGAGTCTGCACATTTAGTGTTGTGTACCCATATATAAACACTTGAGTGATCTCCCACACTTGCTACTATGAAATGGTTTCTTTCTAGTGTGTGTGCACATGTATACTGTGCAACAAACATTCATACACTCTACTGCAGCCCATGCACTTGGGTGGTGTGTCACTGGCTTGTCTCCACATACAACATGCACACTCTAGTATCTTACTAGTTACTGTACACTTGTGAAACAAAATTCGGAAAAGCTCAGGAAAAAATTTACCGCACACTTTCACAATCAAGACAACAGCTTTGTCCAGCAAATTTTTGATAGCTTGAGCTGCTATCTTCTCGAGGATATAGCTCGGACTTTTTACATTTTCACTCCAGTTCGATGAACTATCGCATTTGAATTTGGCTGGCAACTTGTGAAAGAAATTGCTCATAAAATGTCTATATGCCCAACTGCTTGCGTATGTATTGTGCGCAACGCGTTCGTATGGGTTTTCTCCGTGATAATTGAAGTTACTGTCCCTCACCTAACAAACATTCACCAAGTCTCATTCATGCTTAATAATTGCCCAAAAAGCCTTACCACATTCTCTGCAGGAGATACACTGGTCTGTGTATGCATTTACGCATTACCGCATTCTTCACAGGCATAAGATTTCTTTCTCGTATATTACGTTTACTACTGTGTGATTGGGCATGTTCTCTGGGAGCCATGCTGGGCCCATAACCTGTTGTTTGTGTGGGTTTATAACCTGGTTATTGGCGGGTACTGAGTCCTTAACCCTGTCGTTTTTCTTTGGGCCACCAACTGAGGACTATAACTCACGTCTTTCATTTGGTAAAGTGGAATTCCCTGAAAGCTACAGCATATTCACAACCCATGAGTAAACCTAAATTCATAGGGCATTTCTTGTTTGTAATATGCAATTATATACTCCATTCAGTTAGGCTTTAGGCTTGTCAAGTTGGAAAAACACCAGATTATTTGTCTGGTTCGTTTGGGCAACATAAGTACATTAGTAAATAAATACACTTTGTACATATTTATTCATTTTTGAACTGAGCAATTATCTGCATTGTCCAGATATCTAATGGTTGCTGGTCAGTCTTAAATCATGAGAAGGCAGAAGCACCATGTGTCTGCCTCTTTCAAAGAACACGGCAAGAGAAAGTTATGAAGATACCACAGCAAAAGGTCATCTTCCCCTGTAGGCTCATGGCCCACCGCGCTTCAAGCCCCACTTGGGAACCAAAAATGTTGAGCCCACTGCGACATTCTTGGAGTCTTGGCATAACACGGCACCTAGGAATGTTTACAACAACATTAGGCGTATCTGTATAGATAATGAACCTTATAACTTGTGCGTTAGGAATATTAATGAATGGTTACAAGTCAAGAACAGAATCTAAGGCAGCAATTAAGAAAATATGTGAGATGGGCGAGCCTCGTGCACTTTGGGCCACACCCCAGTTCAAAGATGGCAGTGTTTGCTCCTACACAAGTAGGAGCTTTAAACTTGATCACGCATCCTCTCTGTCCATTCGATCCCATCCTCTTGCCCTGGCACAATTCGTCAGGGGCGCGGGGCCATCTGTTGGGCATGGATTCGTCGACAATTTGCCATGAAAACGTTACTAAAATCCCCTCGACACACGATGCGTTGATTTAAGACTCATTTCCGATGGAAGTTGGGGATGCGTCGTCAGCATTTTTAGTTGGATATGTTATGCTGGTTATCACGAGGGGTAATGTTGCCGGTATTGAGCCGGTTGGCAGTGGCGACGTCGCCACTGGTAGCAAGACCAAGGGCTTTCATCAAAAAAAGCAAGCAGAGGAAATGTAAGCATAAAACTGTCGTTGTAAAGAATGTTCTGCAGTCGTAAAAAAATGAGGAGTAAAACTTATTCTTGTCATAGCTTGGCCCAAGAAAAGGGAGCTACTCTTTCTTCCAGAAATAATACTGGTTCGAGAAGAGCGAACACTTCCATCCAGAATGTGCATTGGCATTTCTAGCGCTGGTGTAGAGGTAAGTTCCAGGGCCCTCGATGAGCAGAAAACGCACTATGAACATGGGGTCAGAAACGCCTGCTTCTGGAGTTGCGAGACAATCTGGCAAGAAGGGGGAAGGGAGGGGGGTGGACAAAGGGGTTAACATTTGCATGACATCATTTGTGGATGGCCTTAAGGAAAGTTAAGGGAATTGAGCAGGATTAAAAAAAAGTGATGTAGAGGGATAATTTCCATAGCTATTGCAGGCCGACTTATAATCTTCGTAACTCCAGCAGCAAGTGTTTCCAACCCCATATTCATGGGGCATTTTCTGCTTGTCGAGGTCCCTGGAACTTATCCCTAAAGGTTGTACGGACCATTTGGTTACACCCTGTATAAAGGATAAAGAAAAAAAGGTAACCGAAAGAAGTAATTCTGTTGCTTGGAGAAATAATTTAATTGCTGCCAAACAGCACCTCGTATACTTACCCTAGTTGTCCCTGTTAAGGCACATTTTAGAGTTAAATAAGTACAGATGCAAACCTATTTACGTTGCCTTTTGTACTTGTATGTCGGACTGCCTGAGCAGGGTATCGAACCCACGACCTTTGAAACCATAGCCGAGGTCCTACCGCTGAGCCATACTGATACGGCCAAAAGGAAACGTCCATAGCCAGCATTTAACACGTGCATTTTAGAGGTCAGAAATAGTTCTCTTCATGCAGCCTTCCCAGTCAACTACAAACTACTTTTTAAGATGTATGAACACGGCTGGTTGCTGTAGCCTTAGACATGTTTTGTAACACAGGGTTCGTACGGGTCCTAGAAAACCTGGAAATGTCCTGTTAAATGAAAATAAAATTCCAGGCCTTGAAAAGTGCTTGAAAAACATGAAAACTACCTCGAGTCCTGGAATACACCTAGAAAAATTCGCTTACCAGAAAATTGTGTATCTGTTTTCCATTTTGGAAATCTGTGTGTAATCATGCAATGGTAAGTAACACAAAACTTTAAAAAAAATTAAATAATAAAAAAGCGCAATATATCATGTATAGGTACTATACATAAAATTGCTCTACAAAACGAAATTGTAACAATTGCCGCACCAGTGTTTCTCACCCGTGCTTACGGGTTGAATTTGTGAATGCATTTCAGACAAAACTTTTGTTTTATTTGTCTGTTAATTATTAATTATTTTTCTATTGCTGGAAAATCCTTAACCTGTTAATTTTTGCATAAGTTCCCCGAACGTTGCTGTTTCCCTGAAGGTTTTCGTGCTGAATAGCGGCCGGCATCGTAACCCTAACTGCGCATAATTTGTGCGCAGCACCTCTCTATATAAAGCGCTGCGGCGCATTCAGTGCTCATCATATTTCCTCCAGAGCGTGTCCACGCTCGTTTGTTTCCCAACATTCGTCTGAAGCTCGCCGATCTTACCTGAACACCTGAAGAACCTGAACACCCGCCGAGGTTATGGAGAGATCTTCTCGTCCCCCGAATGTGCCCACTACTGACCCCGACGCTACCGTTTCTGCGGTCCTGCTCTCATTCGCGGATGCGATTGCAAAGGTGAATGATGAAGCAACTACGAATGCGAATGTGAATGCTTTGGCTGATACAGTTCCTGTTGATGCTACGGCGAACGCGAATGCAAACGCTACTGTTCGCAAAAGGAAGAAGAAAAAGATTTTGGATGACGGACTCGAAAACATATCCCGGCATGCGAAGAGGTTTCACCGCTGCAAGCTGGTCAACGTTCCCCTGCTTCAAGCACCAACCAATCAAGCTCGGACGTCGAGTTCTTTGAAGCCAGAGAGGCCTACCGGAAGATTAAATGAATGCGTAAACTACTCCAAGCACGATCGTCAACAGAACCACTCGACGTGACATCCCACTCATCTTGCACTCCTTCCATCACCCACTCGGAAATACACCGCCTGGCTGACCGTGCAATCACCGACTTTGGTTACCGAACAAAAATGCCTCCACCGTCCGTTTCCGCTTCAACCCACAACAAGAGGACGGCTGACTGGGTAGCATCTACTTCCTCTTCAAGTAGCAAGTCAAAAAAGTTCAAGCATTCGCACCAAATTCGCCGCTAACTAACGAACGACTCAATTCCTGACAAGGATGACGATGACTCAACGGTGGACTCTGCATCGCTCCTCAACCTAATCACCAAAACCAACACGTATGCGAATGTAAACCCAAGAGGAACACTGGATACGAATGCATTCTTAAGGACGAATGCGAATGCCATTGCACCGAATGCATTTGCACCCACGAGAACGAATACGAATGCTCCTGACCCGAATGCGAATGCATTTCAAAACCCACTCCAAATCTCACACCTCACTCAACAAACAAATGCGAATGGAGGATCAGCAAACATATTAGCAACAGGAACGAATGTTCACCCCACTTCCAGCCGTCACATTGTGTTCCCAGACCCAAACCTGGACGACACCAACATTCCCCTTCACGTCCTTCTTAATGCAGCAGAAGATATTATACCAGACTGTTTTTTATACAAGCCTACCAAACTTGAGGATGTTCCAGCCATTAACAGGTTTAACCACAGGATTCTGCTTCACCCTCAGAGATAAGAATGTAAAACAACAACCATTACTTGGTCATTCAACAACACTTCTAACCTGCCTACTTCGCAACGGGGGCACCATACTTGGACGAGGGGACCGCCTCGAACTAGATAAAGAACTGCCACCACCCAGACCAGGAAGGGAATCTTCCTTCTTCAGGCCGACCGGAGACGGTGCAACAGCCTTCAAGAACTTTGACACCTACCCGCAATGCGAATTCCTAACAACCGAAGTAGCCATGGACTTTGGAACTGGTCTTTTCCTGCCAAGAAAGCGGAAGTACCAACTTCCGTCCTTCTCGACACCGACTAGTGCACAAGACTGGGCCTTCGAGCATTCTCACAAGTAGACGTCCTCTACACAGCCATCAACGCCCTATGCGAAAAACTATCTTCCAACCTTTCCAAACAAGACATGGCGAATCTTCTGAATTTACTACCGCAACTTTTCCAGGAAACTGGATTTGCAACTTACCACGCACTAAACTGGCTAACAAGAGCTTTCTTCAATATCACATTACTACTTCGTGACACTGCACTTGCAACCACATCAAACCTGAACGAATCCACTAGATTCAAGCTTAGAAACCTCCCACTACACGAATCAAGTTCCCTCTTCCATGGGTTAATCCCCACCTTGGCACCTCACTTGGACATCTCCAAAAAACCAAAACCTTTTAAGCAAAGAGGAACGATCAAGCACCTGAATAATAAACCGAGTCAATCTGGGAACCAATACTCTGAATCTTGGCCAAAGACTCAATCTTTCAAATCGGACAACCGGAATACCAACCAGTCCTTTCAGAACTCAAGTCAGTCGGCTCGCTCAAACCATTCCTTTCGATCAAACCAATCCTACCGTTCCAACAACTCGTCGAAAGGATCTGGGGGAAGAAAACGTCACAACAACACTGAGGACAGAAGAAGCCACTTGTCACCAAAGGGGAAATCAAGGAAGTGACGCCAAACCATCAAGATATCCAGTAGGTACAAGACTAAAACACTTCCTCCCATCTGGAAGAAAGTTACTACAAATACACAAGTTCTCTCCATAATCCAAGACGGATTCCTGCCCACTTTCAACGCAAAACCACCTCTGGCCAAAACACCACCATGGGGGCACACCTCAACTAGAAACCGAAGTTCAATCACTGTTGGAAAAAAGGCGATCAAGAAGTGTCACCCACCTTTCGGACCAGGCTTCTACAGTCACATCTTCCTCAGATCGAAGAAATTCGGAGGAGAAAGAATAATTTTCAATTTGAAACCACTAAACAAATACATGGAAACTCAACACTTCAAGATGGAAACACTAGAGTCAATGCGCTTCTCTCTAAAACCAACGACTGGACTGTATCAATCCACTTAGAAGATGCCTATCTTCATATTCCATTGCACAAATCCGTACAATACCCCTTCCGGTTCTTACACAAAGGAAACGTCTACCAATTCAGATGCTTCCCTTTAGGACTAAATGCAGCCCCAAGGATTTTTACAACGGTACTAAGACCAATCCTGGCCTTTCTACACCAAGACGGAATCGATGCAGGAGCATACCTAGACGACTGGATCCTAAACCATCAGCACCCGACGACCCTGTCTACGGACAGAGATCGCACCATCACCCTCCTGACAGATCTAGGATTCGGCGTGAACTATGCCAAATTCAGACTCGCCCCGAACCGACAGTTCACATTCCTCGGAGCAGACTTCGACCTAACAAAGTCCAACATCCGACCCTCACTACAAAGAATAGAAGACGTCGTACATCACATCCGCAAATTCCGCCAAAGAAAGGACCACTCCATAACGGAACTAAACTCCCTCATCGGGAAAATGGACTAAATGGTGAATCTAATACCACACGGGCGATGGACGACACGCCCCTTCCACCATTACAGAATAGACATCGGAGGTCCAAACCCGCATCCTCACAAACTCCTCCTAACATCCGAAGACTTCCCTTGGGAATCCCTCCTGTGGTGGCCAGAAATCCACAACCTCCTGGACACGGTACCCCTCCACGAATCTCATCCAGACCTCCTACTCTTGACGACATCTCGACACAGGGTTGAGGAGCCCACATCGGTCACATGGAAGCATCCAGGATCTGGGGACCCAACACGGATCACATCAACATACTTGAAATGAAAGCTATTCTCCACGCCTTATGTCATTTCAAAACCGCAATCCAAGGGAAAAGCATCCAAATCCACGTGGACTACACAACTGCTGTCGCCTATATAAGGAACCGAGGCGGAACTCGATCACGGAACCTCCACAAGGTAACATCCCAGACCTTCAATCTTTGCATACGACTGAAGACAACAATCCTTCCACTACACATCCCAGCAGACAGGAACGTGATTGCGGATTCACGCTCACGGAAGAAACCACCAACAGGCGAATGGACACGAAAGAGTTCCATCTGCGAATCACTCTTCAACACATGAGGAACCTCTATGTTGGACCTATTCGCAACGAGGCACAATGCCAGACTTCCCCTTTTCATCTGCCCGGTGCCGGACCAGAACGCAGTAGCGATACACGCCCTAACATTCAACTGGGAGAACCTTTACGCCTACCTATTTCCCTCCTTGAAACTCCTGCCAAAAGTCCTGCAAAAAATAAGCTACACCAACAGCGTATTCCTACTGATCGCACCAACCTGGCCAGCAGCTCAATGGTTCCCACACCTCCTCCTTCTACTAGTGGACGACCCAAGAAGCCTTCCACCCATTCCAGACCTTCTAACACAACAGAAAGGCACAAAAACTCACCAAAACCTAGAAACCCTACATCTTTACGCGTAACTACTATCACCAAACTCCTCAAAAAGGCTGGAATTCATGAGGAAGAAGCCATCAGAATTGCATCCGCCTCAATCAAAGCATCATCCAACATGATCTACGACAGTCACTGGAACAAGTGGTTTCATTGGTATAACAGAGGGAAAATCAATCCTGTCAATCCCCCTATACGCGATTTTCTAAAATTCTTAAGCATCATCTTTAGAGAAGGCCTCAAGGGACCCACCATACTAGTCTACCGCTCAGCAATAAACACTGTACTCAAGGCAGCAGGAAGCACCCATCTCCTCGAAGATACAGAATCTCCTCCCTAATCAAGTCATTTGAGATTGAAAGACCAGCAGTAAGATGCACATTCCCCGACTGGGAGCTGTCAATCGTCTTAAACTCCCTTCTGAAAGACCCATATAAACCCATGCTAAACAGCCCAATGGCAGTCTTAATCTGAAAAAACGGTTTTCCTTGTGACCCTTGCCTCAAGCCTAAGATGTGGCGAAATCCAAGCCGTATTTAGCGGACCCCGCATTCTGCATCCTCGCTCTGGATAATACACACATCACATTAACCCCCAGAGCCGATTTCCGTGCCAAGACACAGAAGCTTTGCTAACCAACAAAACCCATCACCATTCCAGTGCTAACAATTGTGGGTCAAGAACCGGGACGCCACCTTTGTCCAGTAAAAGCACTACGCTTCTACCTCTCCAGAACAACCAATGAAGGCATCATAAAAGGTACAACCCAACTTTTCCTCCCATTCGAAAGAAACTTTGGTGAAACCTCCGCAGCCACCACCTCGAAATGGATACGTGACACCATCCAAGCCGCCTATGATGATTCCAATATAAGTCGAGCGCTGAAAGCGTCGTGGTCACAGCGCACAAGTTGAGGGCACTCTCCACCTCCTGGGCATTCCACAACTCCGTTCCAGACCAAGACCTACTCATGGCAGCCTCCTGGTGAAGCAGCTACGTCTTCACTAGTCACTACTTTTGAGAGATGACGAAGAAAAGCAGTGGCCTACATCGTCTGGGCCCCATCGTAGCTGCCAGATGTGTAATCCACCCCCCTTAAGCACATAGAAAACGAAGATGGACGCAAGACCTCATCTCTTGAAACAACAGTCCTTTTCAGGGCCATCAATTCCCACGAAAGAGGCCATAATTCCTGTTTGATATGTTTTCTGAATAAGTGCAAAGTTGAACAATGTTTTGGGGGGAACAGCTGGCTTGTAACCCTGCCACCTAACTTTGATGAGGTCTAACTGTTAATGCAAAAATTAACAGGGTATGTATTTTCCTAGCAATAGAAACAATTTTAGCCGGCCTGGCTGGGGGCTGGCAAAATTCACTTATCGTGATCCTTGAATTGTCATTGAAAAGTCCTAGAAAAATTCTGAAAAATTCCTGAAATATTATATATATATATATATATACGAACCCTCTAACAATAAAATTGGTTTAGTGGGCCACTTTTAGGAGGTGGTTCGTACCCCAAACTTGGTGTGTACCCTCATTATCAAGCAAACTCTCTATTAAAAAAAAATGGCATCTGTTTTAAAAATAGGTGTTTGTAATTGGCTTGTCTGCTCATATCGTGTAAATATAAATGCTAACATTTGGATTCGCAACTCTAAATGTTACCTACGTAAGAACGATGCTAAGTTGCATGCTGAGAGTTCGCATTCACGGGAAACATGCACTTGCAAGCATAAATTGAAAAAGATAGCATTTTCTTATCACCTTAATCTCTACCCCTATAGCCTGCATGAAAGTGG
>JAHWFP010141026.1:26962-52368 GCA_023313725.1 Lithobius niger | reverse complement strand
CAATATTATTTGGGCTAACAAATAAAATTGACGTAACGACTTTCTACGCTTCGAACATTATTCAGGCAATGGAAAGTGGAACAATTTGCTGTATTACTCACTGGCCTTTTGAGAGATTTGATTTTGTCAACTTTCACTATAACAAAGGCTTTTTAGAAAGAGCTGTAGAGGAGGTCTTGACTGTTCTTTTGTGGAAATTGGTTGTGACAACTTTTGCTCTGTTCGAGGTCTTTTTATATCTGAACGAGTTGTATTGAAAGTTCTAGAGCAGCTGTCCTTGTGACGACGGCTTCTCTTGCTTGTGACGTCATGGCTTTGACGCTCGTGACGAAGTAAGAGTCTGGATGCTTGGTCTGGTTGGCGTAGAATTTTATTTGTTTTTATCTTCGGTCTTTCTGCAATATTGTGCAACATTAGTTCCGTGCATTTACTATGTCCCGAGGCATTCCGGTATTGAAAAGGAAGAACAGACTAGATTTGTCTCATTTACCTCTTTTCCTCCGAGGCGGACGTAGGAAATCAACCTGTCCTTTGCAAGCTCTCATTCGTTGCGTTTGTGTGTTAAATACTTAGTAAGTGGTTTTTTAAAGTGCATTGTTTCTTTTAAATTTATATTTTGTTTCAGTATTTGCCTATTATTCAATTTATTTAACAGGACGATGAACGTTTTGTGCGGGATAAAGGAATGGTGCTGGCAGTTAACCTTTGGACTGTAGTAGAGGTGATGTTAAGAATTTTTAGATTTGTTTTTGAATTTGTTTTGATTTTACGTGATTTTTGTGTGTGTTTCTTTGTTTTATTTTATTTTTTTTTTACAGTCGTCTTTGACCAGCCAGTTGTTGTTTGCCTTAAGCACATGTTAGTTTTTTCCCCCCGTTTTATAGCAGGGAGACGAGTGCTTCGTGATAAGTGAAAGACTACAACCAATTACTATTTGGAACATATAGGCCTATGCTGATTAAATTTTGGATCATTTGATTTTACGTTATTTATGTCTTGTTTATTTTATTTTATTTTACAGTCTACTTTGAGCGAACAAACGATACTATTTGGGACATAATGGAGGTAGGCCTATGACGTTTAAATTTTGGATCTTTCGATTTTACATTATTTTTGTTTTGTTTCTTTTATTTTATGTTACTTTACAGTCTACTTTGAGCGATCAGACGACGTTTGCTCTTCAACACCTGATCGTTTGCTCCTCGCTTAGTCCGCTTTTATTTTGACCGGCTAGATGTTGTTTGCCGTAAGCACGCGATAGTTTTTTTTTCCGTTTTATAGCAGAGAGATCACACAAAGTCCATTTTGAACCCGTTCATTCTCTTGTTTTAGAAATGTGTGCTGATGAAATTTATGTCATTTCGATTGGTATGTTGCTGCATGTTTGTTTGTTTATTTTTATTTTTAATTGATCTAACGTCTTTGTTGGTCTTTTGTATTATTTTTAGCTTTTATTAATTCACCTGTTTTGTTTGTTTTTTTCCCGTTTCTTAGGTTACAAGCCATGATTACTACATATGAAGAAAGAATATATTTTTGATTTTTTTTGTTTGTTTAAACTTTGAAAATAAAATAAAATTAATATTAACAAGTAACATGAAAATGTACAGGAGATATATTTTTCGTCCTGGTGCAGACAAAATGAAGGGACTACTATGAAAGAAAAGTCCCACAGTTCCCCTCCATTCTCTCCAATTCGACATACACACTTTTTGTTTTTGAAATTTTAAAGAGACACATTTTTTGGCTTGATACATCGCTAAAATCAAGGGACTTTAATTGTCCCATAATTCCCGCACCCCCCACACCATTCAAAAGAAACACTGATATTTTACACAATACATGCTGTAATTTTAACTTTTCAAAATTTATACTTTTTCAAAATTTGCTCAAAATTGCTTCTTCAAAATTTTTAACACCACATTTTTCATAATTGCGTACCCAGACCAAATTTTTAATATGGTCTGGAAGGGTTTCTAGTACCCATTACGGTTACTAGGTTCATTCCGTTTTTCCACGTAAACACATCGCCGCACGAAAACAATACAAATATCTAGCTTTTGTGAAGTCTAAGACTTCACTGTTAGGCGTTTTTAATAAAATTACCACAAATCCATGCTCGATTTTTTAGGTGGGGGGACTTAGAAAATTCATGGATGCTCATTAATTTAACTATTGTACTTCAGCTTTAATTGAACGAATGGTCTAGTTTTTTACACGAACATATTTCGTAGACGTGTTAGAACATGACTCAAGGACAACTAGGTGATAAGGAACTGGTTTTTTGCATACGTAAACAAGTTTTCTTTCGGTCTGCTCAGTTATGCATGATGAAATGAGTTTTGCTTCGGTTTTTACAATCTTTTTATGGTTCAATTTGACAACGTTTAAAGGAAAGGTTGAGCATAGTAAATGGACAACCTTTAAAGGGAAGTTACACGTTAAAATGAAAGGTATCATTATTTGCACAAAAAGAACGATATGTTGTTTTAGTGAGATCAGGTATTTTCGTTTTGGTATAACGGACATCGTACTAATACTTCGAACTGTCTCATCAACTTCGAGTAGTTTCTTGGGTTTTCAAAATCTAAGACGGGTAAAGAAGGGTAAATACAGTGAGGAGGGTAAATGAGGGTAAAGAGGGTAAAGCCATAAAAATGTGACGTCATTTCCGAGCAAAAAAAAAATGGGTTAATGACGTCATTTCCGATTTTTGACATCATTTCCGGTTTGTGACGTCATTTATTCAATATGGCGGATCCAAAATGACGTCACTTCCGGTGTCGTATTACGTACACTTTTCTGAGGCCGGAAATGTAGACAAAAACCGGAAATGACGTGAAAAACTAAGAAAAAAACATCTCGAACCGGAAGTCACGCGACTTCCGGTTGTGACGTCACTTCCGGTATGACGTCATAATCCAAGATGGCGGCCTGATGGTACTACGTACGTTTTTACTACTACTCGCAGATAAGTCTGTTCTTGACTTCCCTTCGGTGAATTCTCATGGAACTTCCGTCCATGATGGCATGGCCGGCATCGCTGCATCTTCACAAGCACAGTCCTATCTGTGAAGTCACACACTACACCCCCAGTACATTCTGCAACACTCCTCCAAGTACGTAAAACTCGCATAGTTCCCAAACTCTACCACAAAGTTCCCAAGCCACACTCAGATTGATGAAACTTCCTACCACGTCCACAACAAGGTCCTCTTCATTGACACCAAAACACCATACATGCCTTCCACGTTTCTTGATGAAGACTCCATGGTGGTCCCATTCATCGGTTGTGCCCTCTCGAGCTGACGAGCAAATGGGAGCCATCGTCAATTTTAGTGCAAAGCACGTCCAGCAACCAGTTAGTCAGTGAAAGAGAGAAAAAGTTGGCGCTCCCTTCACGACCTTCTGTATTTTACAGAAAAAGAATCTTTTCACCCTTTAACTGCAAACCTCCTGGGAAAGTAATGTTTTTTTTACATTCAGTAAAAATTCCGGAATTGCGGTAATCAGGAGTGCCTTTGGTTTCCAGAGGGGTTTGGTTGCCACACCACCTACTCTTTCACGCATTGAACACTATACCTCAATCCGTTCATTTAACCTAATTCTCGAATCTATTTTCATAGACTGTGCCCTTAAACCGCAGCACTCACATGTTGGTAAACTGCAACCGGCCAAACGCCACTAGAGCGAACCAAACCCAGCTTTAACCAAACATGCTACGTAGAACTGGCTTCGTGCTGCCATCCTGCGTATGGGTAGAGGTCCCTACTGGGGGTTCTCTCACACTTAAAAAGAACTACCGTCGTAACCTACATGTCACTGTGCAAAGCGACTAGATGCGAAGAGTGACATACTCTTGACTTGCGTTCACGGAATAAACCATTCCGTCTGGGATCGTTCTACACGCCCTCTGCCTATCTCACACTGTAGTCGTTTTACTGACTTCGAAAAGGCCAAACTGCTAAACAATGTGTCCACCACTGAACTGAATCACAACGTGAAACTAAAATAATTCACATCAGTCTCTCGCAAATTGTATTTCCGAACTGACTTTTAAATTTGTCTCCATCTGTGTGCCCGATCGATGTTTGTTAAAACTCCGTCATGTGTCACACAGGTGCTTCCCTGCAAAGCCAATCTGTGGTTTTCGCCTGATTTGCTCTGCATAAAAGCCTTCCGAAATTAGCCTATTTTGGATTTTACACGTCTAACAGTAGGTTTCATTCCGGATCGCCACCGCACATTTTCCTGCATGCACGATTTGTGATATCTGCATGCAGCGTATATGAGGAAGCGATCTTTGTTTGTACTCCATATAACAAAAATGTGCAGTTTTCTTTTTATACGTGACAAATGGGTCAAAACGTAGCAACCTGTGCACGCTCTTATTCCAGGTTTTGTTACCTGAACAAAGTTGTGGACTGATGCCTCATTTTCGGTTGCCAATGTTATATCCTAAATTGTAAGCTTTTTTGCCCGCTTCATAATTAATTTCAGTCACTGACAACGGACAACGTCCAATTTTGGAAAAAATTCGGTTTCAACCGTAGCAACAAGCCATTCCTAAGTTTCATTTTCAAAACCCATTCGTTGGTTAGTTATTTTGTGTGCAAGGCTTCCCAGCGCATTGAATTTTCGGATTCAAATCACCTAATCACCAACCTTCATCACCACTCAACCATCCAAAGTTGTGCTGCAACAATCCGTAATCCAAGAAGCCTGCTTGTAGCTACTAGATTAGCAAATTTTACAGCCCACCATTCCCAACATCCACTCGACACTGAACATGCCCACGTTTTCACGTCTTTAGGTTCCGGGGGGGGGGGGAGGTGGAATTTGTATGACGAATTTTGTTTCTTGCCCTTAATTTATTTGCCACCGCGCGTCCTATCCGTATTCCTAGCAACCATTTCCGGTTCCAGACACACACAGAATATAAAAAAAAAACACTTTTCCTGGTCACTTCTACGCCGAGACAGAAAAAAAAATTGCATCCAAGTCGAGTCTCCAATTTGCAGAAATTAATGCATTCCTTTCGGACTAACTTCACAAATCTTCAGTTTTTCACTTACTCCAGTTCGTTGAGCGGAAATCCACTCAACTATGGAATTAATCAATGTCTAGCTCGGACTTTGTTTAAATTCCTACATTTTGATGTAACCATCTTAGCGGGGACAAGTTCGAATCTAAATAAATTCATTCCGAATTGGAGCCCATCGTCCACTCAAGATGCCTCAAAATCGTCCCCTTTTTCCCCTAACCAAAGCAGTATTTCTACTTTCCAAGGTCCTCGCCCTTTTTAGTGCGTAACTCAAGTCCAAGTTTCGCATTACTAATGGTCGTGAAATAGGAGGTTTCCAAGCGTAATCGACGCACAATTTCGCTTTTACGGTGTGAAAAAAAGTCTTTCTTTTTTTTCTCGGTTCCCAAGTTTATTTTTCGATTTTGGTCTTTTTAATTCCCCAAATCTACTTAACTTTAATCACAGATACTGTTTTAATATTGAACAGATTCAGAATTCTTAAGTTTACTCATTTCCGTCCAATAATGATACTTCGTTAGCTCACTACAGGCAATTCAACTTTCAACTCGTTTGTTAAAAAATGTACACCAACACTATTTCAACCTTTACATTTAAATATTCGTTATGGTGGGCAGTTGCATTCCCTCCACGCAGAAAATAATTGTAGTGATAATTCTTTATTTTCCGAAGAAAAACGGCAATTTTACTTTTGATGGGTTTTTAGGCTAATCGAAGCAAAATAGGGGTCTTAGCGAATTAATTTCGGTTTCGGTTAGAACCTCCGTGTTTAACGTTATTCTTTTGCGAGCAAAACGTTTTTTTCCCCCTTTCAGTCTAATTAATTTCATTATTAGAAAAGAAAACAGTTTCCCAAGGTGTCCAACACGCAGATACTGGTTGGATCTCGAGTCACCCCCAAAATATTTTTATTTTTCCAACGACGAGCGTTTTGTACATTCGCTCACTGCCGGTCTAAGTACACTGCTGGTCTAAGCCGTTTTACTTTAATTTCTGTTCCCTTACAGAAAAGAAAGTGGGTATTTTTATCTCGAATTTACAAGCATCGATGTAAAAATTGGCGCTTGTGGTTTATCCGAGCACGCAGGCACTGGCCAGACTCCACCAACTGCCCCCAAACTTGGTTCGCTCATTTATTGGAACTTTTCCCCGAATCGGAGGCATTTAAAAAAAAAATGTCGGACTCGAATCCCAATGACAAGACCACCAAAATGAGCGCCAGAGATTTTTCATGCTTTTTTCCATCCTGGAGGTTTGGAAAACATGAATTTCCTATCCCGAAGGTTTAGGCAATCCCGCAGGCCCCCAAAATATGTAACTACTCAGGGAATGGGCGAGAGGTTTCAATTCAAGAACTCAATTCCAATTCATTCCTTACTGTATAGCTAGGGGTCTATACACAGAGTACCACATATATGGCATCAGCCAGAATTTATCCTTCTAACTGACCCTGTAGGCTCCAGAGATTCTCACCGTTCAGTCTGAACCCCAAACACCAATTAGCTCGAGCTCACGATTCGAAAACACACAGAAAAGCACACAGAAAACATTGCGCAATCAGTTGAAACGGCCGCCAGATGGCAGCTATAGCATGTGCCGTTTTCTGTGAAGGAAGCATGGCCGCGTGTGTTTTCACCTGTACTCACGCTGTTTAAGGCAAAAATTGTTAATGCTTGCGTGCCTTTGTGCAATTCACACAGCAGGAATATTAATTCGAAAGGTGTAAATTACCACGAGTTACCTTCAGACGGCGATTTGAGAACCAGATGGCTGAAAAACATTAGCCGAAAAGATTGGACTCCAATGACAGGTGAATACACATGAAATGTGTGAAAAGCTAATCTTTCATAGCTGAAATTGCGCTTTATGAGTTAAAGAATGTAAAAAAAAAGATTGTATGTAGAAAAATTTAACAATTCAATTTTTTTTTTTATTTAGGCCTAACAAATTAGTATTCTTCCTTTTTATCAAGAATTTTTTTCAATAAAATGTTGTTTTGCATGCATCTGTCTGCTTTTATTAATACCCATATTAATGTGGAGTTTAAAGTAAATAAAATAATTTAATAAACTGTCAATGTATTTATAGTCATTGACACAGCTTATTTCTGGCACAATTTAAAGCATTAGTAGCGTGCACAGACCCCCGAAAGAACAGGGGCAATATTTTTGTAAAAGGGCTCTGTTTTTCAGTGGAAATTTTCTTGGTGAACTTTTTTGCTCTCTTTTTATCCTTTTCTACCCTTTAGTCGATTTTAAGCCCTTAGACCCTTCCTTTTCTACGAATATGGGCACAAAATGGGCATTTTACAAAAAGGGTATGAGCAATGTCTTCCCCCTCCCCGTCCTCGGTGCACACTACTGTGAATCAGTTATTATCAGTGCAGGACTAATATTATGAAGTAACTGTTGATTTATTCAGCGTAATTCTTTTTCTTTTTCAAATCAATACTTTACTTTTTTCGTTTTTGAATTTAATTTAAGCTTTCTATTTTACTTAACATTCCACCCTGATTCAGGTCGCTACTGTCTATTTCTAGTCACAAACGTTCAAAATAAAGGTAACTACTATGAAAAGAGAATAAAAAAAAATCTAAATATCGATACTTTACTTTCTTCTTTCCTAATGTACTACCATTTAAGTTTTCAAGGCTTAGCTTAAAATATAATTTCAACCTGATTTAGGTAGCTACTGTGTGTCTAGTTACAAAAAATTCGAACAGAATTCGAAAATTCGGTAAAACGGTAAAAAAACAATAAAAAAATCCCATTTAAACATCGATACTTTAATTTCTTCTTTGCTAATGTACTACAATTTAATATAATTTTAACCTGATTTAGGTCGCTACTGTTTGTTTCTAGTCACAAAAGTTCGAAAAAACAACAGCCGTGAAAGCTAACGTAGCGCCGAAGTGGTACATGCCAGGAGCACCCTCATGCGATGAACTGGAGCGACTTATTGTGCGCATTTTCCACCATTACGGGAGCTGCGGTTGACTCGGCCCGATTGTCTGAGGTGGCTTTGTTCCGACTGGATTCGCAGCGGACCTGTGCTGACACCTGGCGGCTGGCAGCTGTCCAATTCCTGAGTCTGCAGTAATTGGAAGGCTGGCTGGCCGCCATGATTGAGGCAAGCCGAACTACAAATTGTAAGCTCCGTGAGTTGCGCGCTGTCGTACATGTAAGCCATCATATGTACTTCCATATGTACTTCCATGGCGTACATGTAAGCCATCAGTACTTCCATAATTATGTACTTCCATATGTAATTCCATTATATGAAGGAATTGCAGTGAAAGATGGATAATAAACGAATGCATTAAGCATTTCTCGTGTCGGCAGAGTAGTTTTGAATTCAGAACTCGGTTATAGTCTAGTTCAATTCAGAAGTCCGGGGCCAAGTGGCATCCCATGCAATTTTCGTGGGAGAAACATGTCACCTATGGCAAAGTGTTAGTATGGTCACAGGCTTTCAAAAAATCTTTGGTGTCAATCCCGCATTTTTAGCAGAGGTGGGGGGGGGGGGAATTATATACCCCTCCTTAAAATAGAACAAAGTAGCACGAATTTGACTAAATTATTAAATTTTCATGGTATCCTGTCATGTTTGTATCAAACGAATGGTCTCGGTCCGAAGACCATTAATTAATCATAATATTTGACCTTTGACCCCATTTGACCTTAATACAAGTAAATAGAAGGTCAAAATTTTAAGTTTTTTCCCAAATTTAACAGAACTAGTGATATTTACTATGCTATCTTGTATAGTATTAAATGAAAGCTGTTGACCTGTGGATCATTATAAATTGTCCTTTGACCTCATTTGACCCACTTTACTGACGACTTTAAACATTCACAAGTAATCACGTATCATGTTATAGGTAATGGCAAAACAGCCATTGGCTTATATATAGCATCAAAGTAATTGTAGATGCATAGATGCGATTTGCAAGATGTTCTATTATGACCAGGAGAGCTATACATCTTAATGGCAGTTCTTTAAGTGGTAGGATCCTATATAGAAAACAGTGGTATAGACAACAGTTTGGTAGAGGTAGAATTATATAGTCACCAGACAGTATAAAAAATATTGCAAGGAAACCACGTCAGAAGAGCGGTCCAAGTTTATCTAATCGTATTAGAGGTTCTCTCTACATTTTCTATTTCATGCATTTTCGAAAAAAGAATCTTGTATCAAAGCATGCGTTGAAGATAAAGCTTTTCGTTTAAATAAGGCATGTGTGGAAAGAGACGTGAAAAACATTCTCTTATTTACAAAGAAGTGTCGAATATTTTAAAGACAGAATATGTGATTAAAGCTTTTAAGAATTCGAAGCTGCTGATGCCACTAATCCAATCTCAGTTGCGCTTTTGCAATTCATGCAGATGGTGGTTGATCTTTGGGATTTTGCTAGAAGTGTGCGATCTGGGATTTGCACCTTACTACACTTAAGGAACTGAAAAAATATTTCTTTGCCCATGACAAGCGAAACCACGCAAGAATCCTTGTAATTTATTTAGCTGAGATGAATGATTTAGGGGAAAATGCTCCAGAGATAGTAGCTGAATTTGAAAAAGGCAATTGAAAAGTGAACAAGACCATGGTGCTCTTTTGTAGTATTGGTGGCGACCACGCATAGAAGCACATCGACCGAAGCATTAAAGTGTTGGAGATATTCGTGGTCTACCCTTAATCCCCTTGCATTTGCAAGATCTTTTCTTGTAGCACCTGAAATGACAAGGTTGGCAAGTGAAGCACAGGACGTGGCTGTTGTAAATACGTAAAGAAATCTAAAGCATCACGAGTTAAACCTATAGCAACTTTACAAACAATCAATGACATCACACTGAAGCTTCATATCTATCAAGGAGTTATTAAATCCGTTTGAAGACGACACCGGACAGATGCTCAACCTTGTTACAAAGACATTAATGACAGAGGACATCAAAGTCGTAGTACATCACAGTAGGACAAAAACTATACGTAGAGTTCCTCGAACTAACGAGTACATAAGACTTCGGCGAATATATGGGACAAAAATGTATAATATTATTTCAAACAACTTGAAACGTGGATAGATTTAGACAAGCTAGTTGAAGTAAATTAAAAGATTCGATGGTGGAATTGACAGAAAGTAACACATTACTGGTTTCAATGTTGGTTGTGGCACGATCTCGTCCATGAATATATCTAAAACTATGAATTGGCTCTTACGAATTTTCCTTGATCCCAAGATCGCTTTTTGCCATAGGTGGCTCGATACAGAATTGCTCCAACAAAAAGCCCACTTTTGATAATTCTTCAAGAAAAGCCACAAGAAATAAGTGCATCTGCTAGTAAAGACCGAGATTTAAAAAAACCTGATAACGTTACAATGGCAGAATTGAAGTTCTTTCATAAAGTACCTCATGTTCTGACATGTGCCCAACTTTCCACTTACTTTATGGTTGCTATTTATCGAAAGTATGTAACGTACCATGAAATTCGTGTTGTTTGCAACATGAAGATTGCAAGAAGAGGAAGTCTGATGGACTTTCTCCGAGGAACTGTACGTACAGTTTTTGTCCTACTTAATTTCTTCTAAGTACATCGACCTTGATGCCCTCATGCAGTCATTACTGTCATTGTACCAAGGTTGAGTAGCAGTCCTGTGTTGACTTCAACTGATTTAAAAACTCCTTGAAATAGTTATGAAGCTTCAGTATACTGTCATTGATTGTTTGTAAAGTTGCTAGGTTTAACTCGTGAAGCTTTTTCTTGATGTATTTACATCAGTCATTTGTCCTGTGCTTGACTGGCCAACCTTGCCAATTCAGGTGCTGTAAGAAAGAATCTTGGACATGCACTGGAATGTAGGGTTATACCACGAATACCTTCAGATACTTTAATGCTTCGGTTGATGTGCTGCAATGCGTGGTCGCCACCAATACTACAAAACGGCACCATGGTCTTGTTCACTTTTCAATTGCCTTTTTCAAATTCAGCAAGTATCTCTGGATCATTTTCCCCTAAATCATTCATCTCAGCTAAATAAATTGCAAAGATTCTTGCGTAGTTTCGCTTGTCATGGGCAAAGAAATACTTTGCCAGTTCCTTAAGTGAAGTAAGATGCAAATCCCAGATCACACTTATAGAGAAATCCCAAAGATCAACCACCATCTGCATGAATTGCAAAAGCGCTACTGAGATTGGATTAGTGGCATCAGCAGCTTCGAATTCTTAAAAAGCTTTAACCACATATTCTGTCTTTAAAATATTCGACACTTTTAATTGGAATGTTTTTCACATCTCTTTCCGCACATGCCTATTTACACGAATAGCTTTATCTTCAACGCATGCTTTGATGCATGGATACTTTTCGAAAATGCATTAAACAGGACATTTTTTGTACTGGCTGGTCAGGGCCGGATTTATAAGTAGGCCCGAGAGGCCCGGGCCTATAGCCGCGCTTTTTTTAGGGGCGGCATAACGGCTTAAACACAATTATACGTGAGAAAAGCTGGTGCGAGTTTTGCGGGTGCTCCGCCTTTCATGAAAATTTTTTAACAAAATGCTGGCGCCAATTATTGTTAGAATTAAGCAAACCGCAGCTCCGACTAAAAACGCTACGCAATACCGCATCCTGTCAAGAGATGACACTATTAATAAGTTATTGCAATCATGTGCAATACATACAAATAATGCTTTTCACAACAGTAAACGTACAGTACTGTGTAGACCGATTTTGAAGTTGCCAACGACTCATTTTTTTCTCAAATATCTGCAAATTGTTCAAGGTATTACAATTCAACATTTTTCTCTATCAACGCAATGTCGTATCAGTACTGATTGAGTGCAGGGTCGGTGTTGTAGGCCTGTGTGAGTAGGGCCTACTGATTTTTCTTTAAATCGTATACTTACGTTATTTACGAACTTTTCATTGTATGGCCATTTTGTGTAGTGTTGATTGTCATGCGTTGATCGTAGCAATGAAATAAAATGAGTAGCCGTGAGCGTGTGAAACTAAGCGACGCTCATTACCAAAACATAAGGGGAAGCAAAGGAAGAAAGGGACAAGGTCCTACTAAGCAAATCCCTAAAATTTCTTAATTTAAGTTCAAAGGGCAACAGAAATAGGTTACTTTATTTTTGCGCTACCAGTTTTCCATGGATAACAAACGAATCTACAAATTAAGAAAGGTGCTGGCTGAGGAGGGGAGGGGACGTAAATTAAACATTCCTAAGAGTCTGGGGAAGGGTAAATTTGGGGGCATTGAAGAGCGGTGTTACGTCTGGGCCTATAGGTGGCAGGAGCTTAAATCCGGCCCTGTCTGGTGACTATAAAATTCTACCTCTACCAAACTATAGTCAATATCACTGTTTTCAATATAGGATCCTACTGCTTGAAGAACTGCCATTAAGATGTATAGCTCTCCTGGTCATAATAGAACATCTTGCAAATCGCATCTATGCATCTACAATTGCTTTGCTGGTATATATAAGCCAATGACTGTTTTGCCATTACCTACAATATGAGATGTGATTCCTAGTGAATATTTAAAAGTCGTCAGTAAAGTGGGTCAAATGATATCAAAGGTCAATTTATAATGATCCACAGGTCAACAGCTTTCATTTGATACTACACAAGATATCATAGTAAATATTCACTAGTTCTGTTAAATTTGGGAAAAAACTTAAAATTTTGACCTTCTATTTACTTGTATTAAGGTCAAATGGGGTCAAAGGTCAAATATTCTGATTAATTAATGGTCTTCGGACCGAGACCATTCGTTTGATACAAACATGACAAGATACCATAAAAATTTTATAATTTAGTCAAATTCATGGAAAAATTTGTAATTTTTTACCTTTTTGACCTTTATTTGGGTCAAATGAGGTCGAAGGTCAAATGTTGTAATTTATTAATAATCTGTGGACCAACACCTTTCATTTCATACCAAACATGATGGGGGTTAACTAATTTTGCATCTTAGTCCTATTTTAAGGAGGGGTATATAACCCCCCCCCACCCCCACCCCCACCCCCCACTGCTAAAAATGCGGCGTTGACACCAAAGATTTTTTGAAAGCCTGTGACCATACTAACACTTTTCCATAGGTGGCATGTTTCTCCCACGAAAATTGCACGGAATCCGAATTTCTGACCACTCAGCCCTGGACTATTATTTTAAAGTACTAAACATAAACATTACAGAAAGCCAAACGGCTCGAAATGTGACAAATAAAATAGCTTTGTATCTGTATTTATTTGTTTATTCCCTTTTAAAGCTCATATATAGCCAAAACACCACAAACACCGTTTCGTTTTTTCCCCTGAGAACGTGTTCTTTCCTACAAATGAAGCAATTAGTGTTGTTTATGAACTGGATAGATGGAAGCGCGGGTATCGCTAAACGGAATGCTGCCTGAATGAACAAGATGAAACAACACTACATTGTGAGAAGCGATTTTTTTTCGAAAATTAGTACGCGCTGATTGTTAGGCTGAAAACAATTGATAAATCGTAGTTTCGTACTGCCCATAAGATTTATGGAAAGAAATGGGATGAGACAGCTGATAAATAAATATAAATGCAAACCTATTTTCATTGCCTTTTGGATTTAAATGTCAGACTGCCTGAGCGAGAATTAAACCTTCGACCGTTTAGTCGAATGGTCGAAGTCCTACTGCTAAGTCATACTGACACGGCTTTGGTGTTAAATAAATAGGTCGTGTCAGCATGATTTGGCGGTACCTTATCGAGTCGATGTAGCTTCCCATCTAGTTTATTGTGAATCAGTAGACAGAATTAAAACACCATAAACTGTAGAATAAGGAAAAATTACAAGCAGAATCTCCCGACGCAAATGATGAGAAGGCAGGTGATACCAGGTCCATAGCTACCGGGGTTGGGGCCAGTAGGAGCAGATGCCACCCTCCCCATTGACATGCAGAAGCCTTGGCCAAATCAATATGCCAAGTTAAAGTTTCTCTGTTTAAACTTCAGTGAAACCACTAACAAGTGAATTTATTTATATTTATCTGTATTTTTATCACTTAACTTCTTTATCTTTGAAGATAAAGATAAAGAAAGGCGGCACCAAACAAAGAGGCCCAGACTACCAGCCAAAAAAAGAGTCAAAGGGATAGCCCTTCTAAGTATCAAGGCGGGCCGTAATAAAAGCATGACAAGTTGGGTGCTGAAATCACATCAACCGGGTTTCAGCTCCGATTTTAACCAGACGCTCACAGAAAAAGCTTATTCTAATACTGAGTTGGTATTATTTTCCCTCATTTTAAAATGATGTCTTCGGGTACTATTAAATACGAGTGTGAAAAACAGTAGAGTAATTAATGTCATGAAGAAGATGGTAGGTAAGAATAGCGTCTCACTGTCAAATTTATCTTATATGTGCGGAAGTGCTGATGGAAGGACTGGAGATTATCAGAGTAAGTAACTTTACAGACAGCAACACACCATTTTTAGTAAGTCTGTGCGGTGTTTTTCAAGTTTGTCAAGATGAGAGGAATAACAGGAGCGACAAACTTGTAAACAGTACGCAAGGATAGTTCGATAACATTTTTAAAAAGCATGTTAAAAGGGCGGGTATCAAGAAACGATAATTTTTAAAAGCCACAATGAGCAATACGGAAAGCTTTGCGAATGCCTTTATCAATGCCATTATTAATGTGAAAATATTTGTAAAATTCCGGTTTTGCGCTAACAACAATACGAAGTTCTCAGTGATCAGAGACTTGCTCTAGCCAGAAAGATAATACTTGCTGCAGATTTTATTATGGTCAAAGTGGATAATTTTGCGCTTCCTATGATTTAAAGAAAGTAGGTCAAGTTTAGTCAAGTTTATGTACAAAGTTGAAAGGGGGTTAAAGAAGTGACCTTTAGTGTAACCAAACAGTTTGCAGTCGTCTCAAAGTTGCTGTTCCACAATTCCGGTTTTGCAGGTAGGTCACACATAATCAGAAGTGAACCGTCTTTAGGTAGTGGGGTGATATTAGCCATCTTCCATTCTTCCACTGAGAAGGGAAACAGCACGTGTAGTCGTGTAAGTAGTAAGATTTCAAAAAAAGGTACAGCCAAAAACTCTGCACAGTACTTAAAAAGCACCAGGGAGCTGGTCTGGCCCTAAAGAGCAATCATCCTTAACTTTATGAAGAGATTCAACGACTTTTGATTTCGAGAATTGAACATTGCTATTAGTAGGCTGAATGCGAGTGTGGGATCAAGCGTGGGATCAAGAACGATTGTTGAGTTTTTTTTACCGATAAGTGTCGACAGTAACGGTACTGCCATTATCCTACTTAAAACAGGTTGGTAGGACGTGCTTTCTTGTTCTATTAATGTAAGAATTAAGTAACTTTTGGTTTATGTTTGGTGCTGAGAATAATATTCCGTTCATGGGGACGTTTCACTTCTCTGATACTGGCAACAGAATGGCCATCCTGCAAAAAGCAAAGTTAGCCGGGATAAGGTTAGTGATGAACAGTATGACGGGTTATGAATTAAGCGTAGACAACTACCATTTAAGCATATTAAAACACTTAAGATTTAGTTCCAATTGTACTCGCCGGGTCTAGGAGAAACAATGGCGATAAACAGTCACACTGTTAGGAAGGTGTAAGCCTGCCGAAGCCCGCAAATACGCAGTGATAACTTTCCATCTTGTTCTTCCTATATCCAAAGTATCGTAATAAACCAAATGAGTAAGAGGCATACGTTCTCGAGTTTCCGATGAACTACCATCATCTTCAGATACTTTTTACTGATCATCTCTCTCGAATGATGCTCTGCATCAGGTTTTATACCTTCTGGAAGAATTACGGCCGGGGCCTCCCTATGATCCCCGTGGGGGTGGCCATGGTAATTAATACCTAGCTTAAGGTATCACACACCCACCACGGTCGGACCAGAGGGGAGGGGGCCATGGCCACCTTTATCCCTCGATTGCGAGGCAGCCTACATCGTCACCATTACGCCATAGACTGACTCGCCATTGATGATCACATAACCCTGATTCATGTCTATAACCCTTCTGCAGATGCATTCCAGAGTATATTTAGACAGTTAAAATAGTAACAGTGGCTTTAGTTAACAAAGCCTAAAGCCAGCCTGTTACATAACCCCCACCCAGAATTTCAAAGCCTAAATAAATTCGATATACCCAATTTTAGCTGATAATTAAACCAAAAATATCCCCAAAACCAATTTCGAATAATTTGAAAAATAACGTAACGCCAACACGTGTGAACGATTGCAGAATATCTCCCGTAGATATGGTGACAAAAGGAGAGAAAATCCGCCTTTAATGACATAATATTACAGCGGCATCTCAATTCCCCATCCTTCAATAATAATCGACAAAATCACCGACACACAGCGATGACAATACGAACAGCAAACCACACCAGTAAAACACAATGCTCAAAATAAAAAAATAAAAAAAATACGTTCCAATCGTAGGCAAAATCCATAACCCAATGGGCAGCGGGTAGCCCCATAAAAATATTGTAGCCTACCCTACACATAGCACACAATCGCTAAGCCCACACATGACACAAGAAATGCCAAGCTGAAGGTATAGGCAAACCCCACAAAAGAAAACTCGAAATCATAATAGCAAAAAGAAAGGCTAAGCAACATCACACAAGGTGCAGTAAATAATAGTCCGCACCAAGATCCGTATGCAAGCAAATAATATAAAATATATATAGATGTCCCACCACCAACGGGTCGTGTCGAACGACGAATCATCACCACACTTCAACGAGGGTCAACCAAATCCGGGTCATCCCTCCGGTCCGTATTAGGAAAAACTGGGATGGTCGCCAAAAGTACTTCCAATTCGTCGACACCCTCCCCAATCGCATCTAAACTGATATCCGGAAACGGGGGAGATGCATCCACTTGATTGCTGTTGACAGATCCATCCATCGATGGCATATCGCACATAGAGCCAGTCCCGTCGGTCGCCGGTGGCAATCCCGCCAAGGACCTAAGTTCGACGGGAGGGGGTGATGCAGAATCATCATTGGTAATGCTGCCGCAGGTAGATACACTTGCAACGCTGTCCGCAGCTGAAGATAGGAAGCCGGAACCTTCCGATAGATCTGATGACGTGCATAACTACGAAACATCCAGGGAAATATCCATAGCCTCCAGCGTGGGGGGCGGAGCAACAAGACCCGCAACCGAAGGGTATCCACCACATCCGCAGGTAAGTCTGCAACCACAGCAACATTCAAAGAAGTGGTAGGCTTAATCGTCAACGTTTCCGTCTGCAAAGGTGATGTGGTGTCAGTCAGGGCAATACGCAGGAGATTGTACACACCCGGGCGTAGCACAGGCCTAGGCTGCCCGGGTTCATAGGTTCGGTACACGAAACGAGGGCGCTCAACGAAATCCGGACGAAATACACCGTCCAAATAAGAATGTGGTGAATAGGGTCCAAACGTGTGTCCAAACGGCAAAGCAGGAGGGGTGGTCGTGGGCGTGGCATCGCAAACGTTGGCGGGTACGTAAAGCGGCGGAAGTGGAAATATTCTGGCAATAATGGCGGCTCGCTCGCTGCAAATCGTACAGTCCGATGTCCGCCAAACGCATCATCACGTCGTCCTTCTTCTTGTCGTTGAAAATGCCTCTCCTGGGTGGCGGTGACACAGGGATTATCTCTCTAATATACCGGGCGAACAGACGCGGAATCATAACTCTCGTAAGCCAACCCCAGAGTCATGGAACACTGGCCGAGCCTCACGGCGAGGAACAGAGAGATCGAGTGGTTCCTGGTTCTCCCCTACGTTGCGCACCAACTGTAAACATTCCCGGAGAAATGCTGTGCTCGCCAGATGGGGAAGACATAACCCAAAATCAAGTAAATAAAACGTTGCATAGTACAATACAAAAATCCGCCCAACAGTCGTCCATATGGCGCAGTTGTTCGAATCACACCCCGGCAACCCAAAGTCGAGACCAACAGTGAAGGAATGCCTCGCAACAAGCGTCCATGGTTTTTAACAGAAGAGGAGGGGGGATGAAAAATAGCCATGGCTACCCTGTGGCGCTACGAAAGTAGGGAGATGTTGCGTATTCACGAAAAGTACTTTAATGTCTGCCCAAAGCAGGACAAGTCGAAATATGCAAAAAAGTTACGTGGCACCCGTGGTGACACAATTGTCACTTCAGGGAAGGGGACCAATCCATCTGGCATAAAGGGTAAATTGGAACAGAAAAATGCACAAAATCGTCATGCAGGGCTAGGGGGCAGGAAAAAACGAACAAAAGTTACGTCTAAGCCAGGGTGGGGGACTGTAAACATAAAAACGGACAAAAGCGGTAATCCTGAGCGGTGGTGAAAGAACCAAATAAAAAAAATGAAATGGACAACCGTTATGTCCTGGGGGGAGGGGGAATGAAATGAAGGAAACTGACAACAGGGGATGCGATGGGAGGTGGGGGGGGGGAGAAAAAAAATGAAATGAAGGAAACGGATAACAGGGATGCCTGGAGAGGGGAGGGGGGAATAAATTGAAGGAAACGGACAACAGGGATGTCCGGGGAGGGGAAGGGGGAATAAAATGAGGGAAACGGACAACAAGGATGTCGGAGCGAGGAGGGGAGGGGGAAATGGAGGAAATAGACAATATGGATGTCCAGGGAGGGAGGAATTCACAGGAGGTATGCAGATAGACTGAACAACCTACTGTGGTTTTCGCATACGGGGTCACAAGTTGTAGGAATGTGGGGTCTCTACTGGTAGTTCCGAGTCCACATTCAATGACAGTGGGTCTGGGTCCGTGGTACTGCCACCTGCAGGTCCCAGGGGTACGTACTCCCATGCAGCTGCTTGTGTGCCCTTCCAGACATACGGGCGCAACTCTACCACATGAATAGAATTCACCATCTTGCCACTGTGCACATGCTTCAGCTTGTATGTCAAAGGGCTATTCCGTTTCATAATGGAGTAGGGCCCAGTCCATTTCTGCTGTAGGGACCTAGCGATCGTCTTCGTCGCACTGCTACCAGGTCTCCAACCCGGTAGTCTACATGTCGCCGCCCCTTGTCATAGTAGGTTTTACGTTTCAATCGGGACGTCGCTATAGTTGTTCTGGCCGCTGTGTGCATCTCCCGAAACCTCCGAATGGCTTCCTCCTGCCGGGATTGCTTCGATGCCCACACAGATTGGTCTTCACTCTGCTTCAATGCGTCACCGCCAGCACTCCACGGGTATGCCAGGTTCCTCCCCAGATTTAGTTCGCTAGGGGCCAACCCATTCACTTCCGACTCAGCTATCCGAATGGCGTAGCCGATCTCCTCCAGGTGTATATGCCAGTCCGAATCACGTGTAGTAAAAAAACGCAAAAGCTGCTTCACAGTCCTATTGATGCGTTCCGTCAAATTGCTTTGAGCATCATACGGACTAGTATATTCCGCTTTCACACCATATAGGTTGCTAAGGTGTCCCTTCACCGTGCTCTCCGGAAATATGCCGCATTGACCGCTAAGCAATTCCTTGCAAATCCCCAGCAGTGAAAGGTCCAGCGAAGACAGTCTGTCACCTGCTTACTCTTCGCTGTCCAGAGCGCAAACAGCTCCGGCCACAGGGTATGATTGTACAAGATCACCATGATGAATTTATGACCCCGTGGCGTCCAAGGAAGCGGTCCAATAATGTCACAGCTAATTTTCACCCACGGTCCATCCGGGGGCGTCACAGTCTGCATTAGACCTGCCGGTTTCAAGTTGGGCTTCTTTGTACACTGACACACATCACAGGTCCGAACATACTTTCCCACATCTGACTTCATGCCGGACCATGTAGCTAGTAGAGTAAGAATACGATTGAGTTGTACATCCATCCCGGACAGAAGTGACGTCATTACCCCCACTTCCGGTCACGTGCTGGAAGTGGGGGTAATGACGACACTTCCGGTTTTCATTGATCTGGAGGATGGTGGAAAAGTGTCTTTTGCTACCTTTTTTTTTCGTTCTCAATCTGTAGGATGGTGGAAAAGTGTCTTTTGCTACTTTTTTTTTCGTCAATTTGGAGGGGAAGTGACGTCCCACTTTTTTAGTTTTCATCAATCTGGAGGATGGTAGAAAAGTGCCTTTTGCTACTTTTTTGCATCCTTTTGATACTTCCATGACTCTCAATTATGACGTCACAGTGGGGTTAATGACGTCACTTCCGGTGAAAAAGTGCCTTTTGCTGCCTTTTTTCCGTTTTCATCGATCTGGAGGATGGTGGAAAAGTGTCTTTTGCTACTTTTTTATTTCGTCAATTTGGAGAAGGGTAGGAAGTGACGTCATTACCCCCACTTTTTCATTTTCATCAATCTGGAGGATGGTGGAAAAGTGCCTTTTGCTACCTTTTTTTTTAGTTTTTATCTATCTGGAGGGTGTGGAAAAAGTGCCTTCTGCTACCTTTTTTTCGTTCTTAATCTGAAGGATGGTGGAAAAGTATCTTTCGCTACTTTTTTCCCGTCAATTTGGAGGAACCTCCACTTTTTTAGTTTTCATCAATCTGGAGGATGGTGGGAAAGTACCTTTTGCTACTTTTTTGCATCCTTTTGCTACCTCCATGACTCTCAATTATGACGTGGGGTTAATGACGTCACTTCCGGTGGAAAAGTGCCTTTTGCTACCTTTTTCCATTTTCATCGATCTGGAGTGTATTTTGCTACTTTTTTTTCGTCAATCTGGAGAAATGTGGGAAGTTAACCCCAATGTTTTCGCACCGTCTAGGTCCAGGTGTACTATTTAGCACCCTCTAGGTCCAGGTTTACTATTTAGCACACTCTAGGTCCAGGTGTATTATTTAGCACCCAGTAGGACCGGGTATACTATTTAGCATCCCCTGGTTCAAAAATTTTGAAATAAACAAAAAGTTAACTCTTTTTAATGATATTTTGAGATTAATAACAAAAAAGGAAAAAAAGCATGGATTCGAGTTCAATAATTTTAACGGGAATAGGTGCCGAACTAAGCTACAATTTAAAAACTCCCATATACTTAGACCCTAAAAAAGAGTATGAAATGGCGCTCGTCTCCTTGGATACGTACTACAGTATTTTCAACGTGCACGCTGACAATAACGAATTTTTGTATACCATCGATGGTGGAGCGAATTGGATCGAGGTGCGAGTCGTTGCCGGCGCTTACGAAATTTCGGACTTGAATAATTTTATACATTCTACTTTGGAAGCAAAAAATGCCATCGTTTTAGAACCGAACCATAATACTTTAAAAACAAATTTGGTTATAAATAATCCGCTCTATGGCGTTTCGTTTCTGGGAGATAATAATTTAGGAACTGTTCTAGAGTTCCTTCGGGGAACTTACTCTAAAACTCAGCAAGGACAAAAATCCGTGGATATAATGGGGCTCAATACAATTTTCGTTCATACCAACATAATCGGGTCTTTCTACGTGAATGACGACACTCAACCTTACATATACGCTTGTTGTCCGGGAGTGCCACCGGGTTATAAGATGATAATTTCCCCTCAAAATTTAATTTACCTTCCCGTAACTACCGACAAGATTCGTAATATTCGTATTTGGGTAACTTTTCAAGATAACGAAATGATAAATTTAAACGGGGATACCCTTACAGTCAGACTTCATCTGAGGTTTAAAAATAATTTTTTTACATATTAAAAAAAGAATGTTAGTATTCAAAAGAAAAAAAAGAATAATTGCTAAAGGATTCGTCGTAGATAATAATCAATTAAGGGCAAAAAAAACGCAGCATTTATTAAATTTATAACGAGAGCGAGAAGATGAGTTTAACTGAACATTACCTCGATATAAACGAATTTTTACAACAAGATTCTTCCGTGGAGAGCAACGCATTACACGAATATAATCCGATAGTAGGAACAAATCTAAACAACGTCAATTCGAAAATTAGAATCGCAATCGAAAATCAGGATTTGTTCCTACACATCGCGAATAGTTATCTTCTGATTAAAAGCAGGTTACTGAACGCCGACGGTTCTCTCATAGTGTCTCTCATCAATAATGGTTCCTTGTACCTGTTTTCCAGCATTAAATATCACTTGGGGGATAAGCTAGTGGACGAGTTAAATTACCCCGGTTATGGGACTCTCATGAAAGGTCTCCTTACGTACGGTTCGACAGATCAAGTGTCGTTGTTGGGTCACTGCTGGGCGTTAGATGTGGCAGAATCTTCCGCGGCCAGTTTGAACGATAACATCGGATTCAAATTACGGCATTCCATCATCGTAAAGAAGACGACTCCTAAAGGAAGCTTCTCATTCGCCATTCCTTTAAAACACTGCATGGGATTTTTCGAAAATTGTGACAAGGTGCTGTACGGTGCCAAGCATGTCCTAGCGTTGTCTAGGGCAAGCAATGACGACGCTATATTCAGGGCAGCTGCAACAGCCGTTGGGAAAGTCGAATTGAGTAGCGTTTCGTGGCACGTACCGCACGTAACCACATCCGACGAGCAAAAACTTTGGCTTTTTAGCTACATAGAAGGTGGGAGGAACGTGGACTTGGGTTTTAGACACTGGCATTACGATAGTTGCGAACTTCCTCAAAGCACTAGTTTCACATGGCGCGTGCTTACTACTTCGGCCGTTGAAAAACCGAGGTGGGTTATTCTAGCTCTTCAGACTAATAGAAAAGATGCGCAAACTAAAAATCCAGCAGTATTCGATCACTGCAGTCTTCAAGATGCTCACGTAACTTTAAATTCCGAACGTTACCTGTTCTTGGACTTGAACGTAAATTACGCTACTGGAGAATACTCGATCCTGTATAGAATGGCTCAAGAGTTTACACGCACTTTGTACGATGTCGGGGACTTGTGTATCGATTTGGTGCAGTTCAAAAAAACGTATCCTCTAGTGGTTTTGGACTGTTCCAAGCAATCGGAGAGACTTCAGTCCAACATAGTCGACGTACAAGTAAAGTTGAAATTTAACGCCGCGGTTCCAGCTAACACGACATGCCACGCGCTGTTGATCGGTGATCGAAAAATGAGTTTGAAATTGGGTAAAGGCAAAGTCGAAGTGATTTATTAAAAAAAGAGAAATGGTGAAACAAAAACCGAAAACAAGTAAAATCGGAAAAAAACGGAGCGGGGTAAAAAGAAAAAAGATCGCGAAACGAGGTGGATTTTTACCATTGTTGGCGTTGTTGGGACCCATCTTAGCCGGTGTAGGTGGTCTAGCTGGAGGTGCCGCCGGTATCGCAGCTGCAGTTAAAAAGAGCCAGAACGATGCTAAGGTAATGGATGAAATGGTGAGACATAACAAGAAGATGGAGGGTTCGGAGAAAAAAAACAGCAAATCGTGGCAGAGGGATCTTTCTAAGGCCAGTGAAGGTCTGATTGATTTTACTAAACCGTTAACGAATCTCGATTTAAACAGATTAGTCAAAGTTTTGAAAATTCCTAAATACAGAGGTACTTTTAGCAAGGATCGTCTGCCATTAAAACCTAAACCTCATGGCGAATGTGGCATCGTTAATCTCGAAAATTTTCCCGATGGAAACGGAAGTCATTGGGTGGCTTACTCGACAGTTACTGACATACCCTGTAATTTCGACAGTTTCGGCAACCTCGAACCACGGACATCCATTTCGGAGTATTTGGGTCCCGTTAAATACAATGACGACAGGGTGCAAAATTTTAATCAAACATTGTGCGGTCATTTCTGTTTATTTTTTCTAAGTTTCTCGTGCAAGGGATATGATTACGAAGATATTTTAAGACGGTTAGCTATTTAACTCGGTTATCCCCATAGTTCTTCGTATGGATCGGTAGGTCTCTGCTTTGACCATGGTATACAACGAGTCTTGGTTAGGTATATATCTGGTAATCTTTATCGTCCGTGCTTGCCATATCAGCCATTATATAAATTGCGTTACCATCGCGCACGATGATCGGTATTTCAGTTATACTTAGAGTTGATGGTTGCAGAAATCTCTCGAAACCGAGATAACTTGAAATCCTTTGTCTTTGGGGTACACTTCTGACAAATCCAAAAAGTCAGTTATTAAACACCGAATCTTTATATCTGGAGGATCTGAACTAGGTATATAGTCTCCGCTACTTCCTATATTCATTCCCAGGATATACCAACCGGATGTTGATAAGTAGTATTGGCGAGGATAGTTATTGTTACACGTAAAAAAGTTACCTTTAGGGTAAGGACTGGTTCCGCGAAAAGTAACTATACAGTCTCTACATGGATTTATATATCTTTCCATCTTTCCGACGTTGTCAAAATGATTCTTGGCTTCCTCCACGTCTGGTGGTAGTTTTTTTCTACGTTTAAAGTAACCATTCGACTATCGACGTAACCCTTAGTTCCCACGTCGTGTTCCGCGGTTGGAGGGAGCGTAAATTTGATTTGTCTATTTTTTGCATCGAGTACCCCATCCTCGTCCTCGTTCAACGCTGTTTGAAGTTTGTCTATTTCGTAGGCATCTCTAATAACCTCGAAGAAATAGTCTCTATTAACAGCTTCCGAAGGCCTTTCGGGCTCGCCAGGTTACTGATTCGTTTATTTTTTGCATCGAATATGTCGTGAGAGTCTATCTTTCGCATTGAGTTGACCATCGGCACTTTCCTCCAACGTAGTTTAAAATTTTTTACATCTATCAACTGAGAATAAGTCACCGCATCTGCGGGATCTACACCAGCAGCGAGATTAGTTAAGCGATTCATTCGCATGTCCGATACAGTTTTTGAATCGATGTAATCCTTAGTCGCCGCATCCATAGATTGTGAGGGAGTTTCGAGATCTTTAATAGGTTTCTTTTCAGCGTTAAAATGCATCTTTCTTCAATCCTACGGCGGCTTTAATTTTTTTTACTTCGTTTTCTAATTCGGTAAATTGGGAATAAATTACGACATCTTCGAGTTCTGTATCAGCTCCGACTTTAGTCAGTCACTTATTCTGCATGTCGTAATCATGGTTCAGGTCTAATATAAATCCTATACCTGGAACCCCTTTCACAACTCGTTGCGTTCGTTTCAAAGACTGTCCAAATTTATTATCCGGCATTTTGACGATTATTTTTTTTATATATAAACAAAAGGAATAAGAAATGTCTCATTCTACCTGGTATGGAAATCTTTTGAGTCTGTTGCAATCAAATTCTCTAGAAGTTAAGACGGAAAATGCGACGAATTTAAAAAATGGAGTAAAGTACGTCTTATCTCCTTCCGTAGAATTCGAGGATTTAAAAGGAATAGGTTCTCCCATTTTGAACAAAGATTCCAGGTGTAAGGGATGGATTTCTCCGTCTACCCCCGAATCTCAAACCGCGATGAAAAATCTTAAACGATACATCTGCGAAAAATTATAAATTGAAACCGACGAGCAGAAACCCG
>JAHWFP010141026.1:0-26862 GCA_023313725.1 Lithobius niger | reverse complement strand
CCAATTTTGTCAAAAGGCAGACGGTGAGTCGGATAAGCCGCTATGTCTCAGAACGTGGGTGTACAACAACATCCAAAAACCTAAAAGAAAACTTAACAAAAATGTTATAGAAAAACCGTGGTTTAACTTGGCTCCATGCGGAAGTATGTCCTTGTCGGAAGTTAGTGGTAAAATTAACTCCGTGTAGAACAGCAACGATGCTCCCAGAACCGTAAAACTTTGGTGTAACGTAGATTATGGAGTCGTCGAATCTAATACATTCAACGAAAAGTTTTCGGACAAAGACTTTATGAGTTTGATTTCTGAATAAGAAAAAACGATGGATATTCAAAATTACGATTTGTTCGTGCCGATCAAGAAACCCCAAAATCATCCATTTCTACCTTCAAACATCAGATGCCTGATTATAGGACCGGAAAACTGCGGGAAGACGAACTTACTGTTTAATTTTATCTGTAACGAAGGATGGTTGGATTACGACAGATTATACGTGTACAGCAAAACTCTGTGTCAAGCGAAATACAGAGCTTTACAGTCTATATTTTCCGAAATTGAGGGCACCGTAGGGCGGGAGAATGCGAGTTTTCACGACTCTCAAAACGATTTAATTCCTCCCGAGGAGTTGGACACCAAGTTTCGTAATCTCGTGGTTTTTGACGATGTTCTTTTAGACAAACAAAAAAACATAGAACGTTACTTCGCACAAGGCCGTCATTCTAACGCCGACGTTTTTTATTGCAGTCAGTCTTACACCAGAATTCCCAAACAAGTGGTTAGAGATAACACCAATTTATTAATCGTATTTCCCATGGACGATTTAAACCTGAAACATTTGTACGAAAATCATGTTGGTCCTGACATGAAATTTCCGGAGTTTAAAATGTTGTGTAGAACGTGTTGGGACGATCCGCACGGGTTTTTATCGATCGACAAAACGTCGAACGAGGGACGTTATAAACGTACGTTTTCGTTCGATGACAAAAGAAAGAAAAAAGATAACATGGAAAAGAAACGTGAAATAGTAAATCTCAAAAAACGTTTACGGGAAAAATTTTTGAATCAACGTTTGGACGAACGAGATCAAGAAGAATCTTTACAAGAATTTTTTTAACCGATCGTTAGTACTTTGAAACCTACCGTTGTTAATCCACCACCACCCGTAGTGAGTCTTGCGAAACCTATTGCCGGTTTTCCAACGAGAAAACGACTAAAACGTATGCGAATTATTACTCCCATAAAAAAACTTATAAATCCGAGGATGAAGATGATGAAGAGTGGGAAACCACGGGGAACGAGACGGAGAAGTTTGAATCGCCGAAACCTTCCGTCAACATTCAACTCCGATAGCGCGAGATCCCAATCTTTCCGAATACTCGACTCCAGCTACGCAAACCGAATACACAGCTATCAGTATGGGTTTGAAAGTTACCCCCACACTTTCGGCAATACAAAACAGACGCGTCTCGACACCTCCAGAACTTCCAAATTTCCCAACCCTCAGAACTTTGTATAGTCTGTTATCTGACCAAGTCATAGGCCAAACGGCAAAATATTTCCTGATGAAATTTTTCGAAAATCCCAAAAAGACCGATCCTGTCTTCGGACTACAATACGACATGAAAACTGGAGAAATGAGCTTCGCTAATAAACCCGTAAAAATATTCGAGAACGACATAGTGGTCGGTTGTAATCAGTACGCAGGAAGACGAGGAGTTTGCTAGTTTTTAAGGATTTGAAGGAACCGTCGTACGCTCCCGAAGTCAAGGCGAGTTATGCTTCTCTTTTAAAAAACACGCACGCTATCTACCAAAACAACGATCCGGGCACTCGAAAACCTAAGTCGAATCATAGTCCCAAGTACGTGTAGATAATCGGTCCTATCTGGGAGGATATGAAAACGAAGAAAAAGGGAACTGGTACGGTAAAAAAAACCGGTAGCAGGGTGGATTACAGGTACTACGATGACCCTAACGATCTGGTCGAAAGACTGAGGCTTTTGTACGGGTCAACCCAAGTGGGTCACAGGAACGAAATGATAGAAATTTTATCGGAATTGGAACAACGAAGGGTCATCACAGCTAGTGAAAAAAGAACGCTTATCAGAATTAAGGTTTACAATAAAAAAAATTTGTATAATAAAAAAAAAGAGGCCAAGATGAAGTATTGCGTGAAATGTAAACGATCCACGCCTAACCGGCCCCAACCTCCTACCATTATTACATCGAAAAATAACAGAAGTATGGAAGTCTACTTTTGCGAAGTGTGCGGAATGAAAAGAGCTTCCTTCATCAAGTCTGGGAAAGGAATCGTAAATAAAATCGTAGACCATTTACCGGTAGAAGTTCATTTACCCGGATATCAATATTGCAGACCAGGAACAAAACTAAATCAGAGATTAGCTAGAGGAGATCCTGGAATAAATAAACTGGATGAGGCGTGTAAAGAACACGACATTGCCTACTCAAAAAGTTCAAATTTAAACGAACGGCATGTCGCCGATGAAATTCTTATATCTAAAGCTCAAAAAGTACGTAAGGATCCTTCGACCTCTTGGAGAGGTTAGCCGCTGCGATCGTTAAAAATATCATGGGGACAAAGCTCAAGTTCGGAATGGGAAGAAAATAAAAACGAAATGGATCAACTCGTAAACGAACTCCACAAACCGACGCGGAAACATTTTCTGAGGCGGAAAGTGATTGTGCGGAGTCTGAATGATCTATGGCAAGCGGACTTGGTGGAAATGATACCTTACTCTAACGTTAATAAAGGATTTAACTACCTACTGACTTGCATTAAAGTCAGGTCCAAGTTTTCTTGGGCCATTCCCCTTAAATCAAAATCCGATGTAGTTGTTTTGGAAGCTTTTAAGAAGATTTTCGAAGAAACGACACCCCCTAAATATTTACAAGTTGATTTAGGTAGTGAATTCTACAATAAAAACTTTAAAGCCCTCCTTAACACGCGCTCACAACATCAACATGTACTCTACCCACTCTGAGAAGAAAGCGAGCATTGTAGAACGTTTCAACAGAACGCTGAAAACTCGCATGTGGAAACAATTCACCAAGCAGGGGAACTATCAATGGGTACACATTATTGATGAGTTAGTTTCACGGTACAATGACATGGTTCATTACGCAACTAAACTAAAACCGAGGGAAATAACCAAACGTCACGAATCGTTACTGAAAATTAAACCGAAACAATCGTTGAAAAAACCCAAATTTGTCGTAGGATATAAAGTCAGAATTTCTAAAGTTAAAAAAATTTTTGATAAAGGGTATTTACAAAATTTTACTAACGAAGTTTTCACGATCCGTAAAGTACAAAAAACCAAACCTGTTACTTATCTATTAAAAGACGAATTGAACGAACCGGTGCTCGGAGGTTTCTACGAACAAGAAATTCAAAAAACTCTCGTTCCCGATTTATTTTTAGTGGAAAAAGTATTAAGACGAAAGAAAGATACAGATGGAAAAATGATCCATTTCGTTAAGTGGAAGGGATATTATTCAAAATTTAATAGTTGGACGGATAATATTAGCAGTTTATCCTCTTAAGCACTCAAACTTCTAATATTATCGGTCTAAAATGAACTCGTCAAGAAATTTTTTCCCATCCTTCCAACTTTTTGTTCCTCAATATAAAAAAAAGGATAAAACATTTTTGTTCTTCAATATTTCTTTTTAAAAAAATATGTATTATCGGTCTAAAATGAACTCGTAAATGGTTCAAGAAATTTTTTTCCCCATCCTTCCATCTTTTTTATCCTCGATATAAAAAAAAGGATAAAACATTTTTGTTCCTCAATATTTCTTTTTAAAAAAATATAAAAATTTAAAGTTGTACCGTACATTTTTTCCCTCGTTATTTAAAAAAAGGATTTCTCGTTTCAGAAATGGACATTAAAACCGTTTTCACCTGCATTTATTGCCGAGAAACTTTCCGTACACAGCATCTGCTGCGAAACCATCTACGTTCGAATCACCCCTCTGACTGGGAAGAATGCGCTTGTTTCGTAGACGATTTACCCGATTATCTCAACAATCACTGCCTTTCACGAACGCATGGACTTTGTCACCAAAGATACGAAATGCCACTGTCGGAAGAATTCGGTGATCCACTTCGCTTCTTCCTGTCCACACGCATGGCTTTGCAAAATATGTTAGTAATTTGTCTGGAACAGATGGTTAATTGTAAGGTGCAGCTTTGTTTAGGAATCGAATTTTTTAGAAACGAGACATTATCGGATACTGATTTTTGGTCCAGATATTCAGAATTGTACAACCCGAGTGACATTCCCGCTGTATTGGATGAAGCATTCCATAAAATTCAAGAATCCATCGACGTTTATGCCAGGGACGGAAGTGGTTGGGCTATAAAACGAATCACCAACTTGATCATCAGAGTGGCGCAGTATCGGCCGATGCGAGCTTCGTCGTATATTCCACTGCCTAGAAAACTCGAGGCCAAGGCGAAATCGGTGGTAAACGTTCAAAATCTAAACGATTCAAAATGTTTTCTATACTCTACGCTATCATCGGGTTTGGGGTTAGACAGCACTAACCCCGAAGATTACGAAGGGCTCGAAGACATGCTCAACACTAGTTCACTCTCTTACCCGACCAAGTTCGAGGAAATTGAAAAGTTTGAAAAGCTTAACGATCTTTCGATCAACATCGTCGGTTTTAACGATGACGAGGGATTGTACCCGCTCAGAGTTTCCAAGAACTACAAAGGACTACCCATCATCCTACTCTCGTTGAGTGACGCAGACAACACCCATTACTGCGGCATTACGGACATTGCTACGTTTTTACGATATCGAGGCTCGGGAACTAATGCCAAATACTATTGCTGAAACTGTTTCGCAGGATTTGGAATGGAGTGGTTGCTTTTAGTTCACTGAAACGAATGCGTCAAAATCAATCCTGTGCAAGCTCTCCGATTTAAAGCTAGAGGAGAGAACTTTCTCGAGTTTCGACATTTTAACCGTCAAAACCCCTTTCTTCGGATCATCTATGAAGACTTCGAATGTCTACTCCTACCCATCCACACCGCTCAACCGGAACCATCGACGAGCTCGACCAACCGAATTCATCGACACGCACCTTGCAGCTTCGGTTACATTGTGATCGGTCAGAATGGGGAGATCGTTCATCGAGATTACTACTTGGGAGAAGATGCGGTGGAAGTTTTTTATAAACGCATGAAGAAAGTAGCGCGACAATATAACGAGTTGTTGAAAAGGATACTACCCCTCAATCTTTCCCCAGCCGAACAGGTCAGTTACGAAGAAGCCAAACTCTGTCACTATTGCAGAAAACCCTTCCTCTTTTTGGTTTCGAAAGGTGACCCCAACACTAAAGTTAGGGATCACTGTCATTTTAGCGGAAAATATAGAGGACCGGCTCACTCGAAATGTAATCTCACCGCTCGAGAAAAAAGAACCATTCCAGTCGTATTCCATGGTCTAGAAGGGTACGACATGCATCTTCTCGTACCCGCAGTGCACATGTTTAAGGGTCAGGTAGACGTTATCCGTCGGAATGCCGAGCGTTTTCAAAGTATGACGATCAAGAGGTTAAACAGCGGGATAAGCCTTCGCTTCATAGACAGCGTGAATTTCCCTAAAGCTTCGCTGGATACTTTGGTCAAACACCGCAGGAGCTTCCCGATTCTCAAGGCGTCTTTGGACTCTGGCTTAAAATCCTCTTGGTTCATCGAAGAAATGGCGCGAGAGAGCGTTGTAGATCTGCTGACCCGGAAGAGCGTTTACCCCTACGAGTACGTTACCGTCATGTCGGTCTTCGAAAAAAAAGAGCTTCCCTCTCGAAAATGCTTTTTCTCTCAACTGAAGGACGAAGCGTTGGCGGGTGAGGAGTACGTGAGAGCGGTCAACCTGTGGCTCAAGATGAAAGTAAAGAAATTCGGCACCTATCACGAAATCTACCAGATGACCGACGTTTTCCTACTCGCGGACATCTTCGAAGATTTCAGGAAAATATGCCTTGCCAACCACAAGTTGGATCCCTGTTACTGGATCTCTACTCCGGGATTTAGTTGGGCGGCACTGTTGAGAATGAAGGAATCCAAGTTGGAGTTATTTTTACACTCGGGAAAACACAACATGATAACTTCCGGCATCAGAGGCGGCGTGTCGTTTATTTGCAAGACATATTCGAAGGCGAAGAACAAACATCTGGACAATTTCAATCCAGGCAAATCCTCCATTTACATAATTTACTTGGATATGAATAATTTGTACGGTTTCGCTATGAGAGCTCGTCTCCCATACGACAGATTCCGCTACTTGACCAAGGAAGAAATTCGGACCTTGGACGTTGACACAGTGCCGGACGATGCGGATGTCGGATATATACTCCAAGTCGATCTACAATACCCAGCAGAGCTTCACGACTCGCATAACGACAATCCCCTAGCTCCAGAGAAGCTCGAGATCGGGGAAGACCTCGTTTCACCCTTTTCCCGAAAACTAGCGGAAGACATCAATCACGACATCAAACCTTCAACCAAACTCAACTTCAACCAAAATGCCGAATCTCCTGCATAAAAAGAACTACGTCGTTCACTACCAAAATTTGAAGATCTACCTGCATCACGGATTGATTCTTCGCCACATCCGTAGAGTACTGATCTTCAACCAGAAACCCTGGATGGAGGGGTACATCAATTTCAATACGGAGAAAAGGTAGCAATCGACCACACCCTTTGAAAAGGATTATTTTAAACTGTTAAACAACTCGGTATTTGGCAAGACGATGGAAAATAAGCAGAAGCGAGTCAACGTGATACTGTGCACCGATCCCAAGAAGGCGATCAAGTACACCTCTCAACCTCACGCGGATTCGTTCGAAATCCTTAACGAACATTTAGTGCAGATCAACCGCAGAGTCAGGAGTGTCTGTTGCAATCTACCGACATACTCTGGATTCAGTATTCTGAAACTGTCAAAACTGGCCATGTTCCGCTACCACTACAAATACGTTAAACCCAAGTACGAGGACCGTGCCAAACACTTGTTTACCGACACCAACAGCCTCTGCTACGAAGTGAAAACGGACGATGTGTACGAGGATATGAAGCGAGACCGTGAACGTTTCGATACCAGCAATTATCCGAGAGATCATCCCTTGTACTCCGAAGCGAACAAACAAGTCCTGGGGAAGATGTAGGACGAGATGGCCGGCGTTACCATTTTAGAATTCGTGGGTTTACGATCCAAAATGTATGCCATTAGACCGCAGAAAACGAAGACGTCCATGAAGGCTCAGGGTATCCAGACATCTTTCGTGACGAAGCACTTGGACTTTGAAGATTACGAATCCGCTCTGAGAACGCCACTGCCTGCACCGAAAGAAACCTGGGCTAAAATCGCCAGCTCAAAACACGAATTAAGCACGGGGAAGTCATGAAATCTCTCCTCTGCTTACGATGACAAACTTTTATCCTAGACAATGGGGAAGATACGCTAGCTATCGGTCATCGAGATTCCGGCACGTGGCGAGAGTACGAAGACGACGTCGACTCCGACGTAGACGTCATGACCGACGAGGAAGAGGAGGAGAGAGCGAGTTTAGCGTTCATCTCGAAGGAGAAGGAGTTGTTGAACGATGCTAAACGAGAGGAGGAACGGGTTAGATCGGTACGACGATACACGGTACTAGCAAACCGAAGGATAAAGCTAAACAATCTCGTGGCGTGGAAGGAAAAAGAAAAAGCTAGGCTAAGAATGTTGGATAGGAAAAGACGGGCCACGATGTGACCGGAACTGAAAAAGGCGAGATTAGAGAAAAATGTTGCTTGTATGAGGAAGGCTCAAGAACGAGAGTCTGAGGAGGAAAAGAAAGCCATATTGGAGAAAAAGGCTGCTAGTATGAGGAAGGCTTAAGAACGAGAGACTGAGGAGGAAAAGAAATCCAGATTGGAGAAAAAAGCCGCTAGTAAGAGGAAGGTTCAAGAACGAGAGACTGAGGAGGAAAAGAAAGCCAGATTGGAGAAGGATGCTGCTCGGAAGAGAAAAATCCGCACGCTTATGAAATGAGTGACCGTCAATGCCATCGGGGACTTGCACCCAAGGCGGTCATTCCCTTTCCTTCCCACCCCCTTTTCCCCTCCCACCCCCATCCCACCTCTCCTATAACTGCAACCTTGACGCTGGTGGAGAGGCTTACCCCCTGGTTGAATATGCGAATATTGAAAAAAAACCGAGTTCGAAAAAAGCTATAAAAATAGACTCGGATTTTTTTTGGCAGTTCAATTGGGGAAACCAATAGCAGTATCAATCAAAAAAGGTAACCACCAAATTGACAAAAAAACTGGAAGTGACGTCATTACCCCCAATTTGATCACGTGACCGGAAGTGACGACATTAGGGTGTGTGACATAGTAAGTGAAGTATCATGGAGGCATCAAAAGGAAACAAAAAGGCATCAAAAAGCACTTTCCTACCATCCTCCAGATCGACGAAAACTAAAAGGGGGGTAATGACATCACTTCCCACCCTCCTCCAGATTGACAAAAAAAGTACCAAAAGACACTTTTCCACTATCTTCCAGATTGATGAAAACGAAAGAAAGGTAGCAAAAGGCACTTTTCCACCGGAAGTGACGTCATTAACCCCACTGTGACGTCATAATTGAGAGTCATGGAGATATCAAAAGGATGCAAAAAAGTAGAAAAAGGCACTTTCTACCACCCTCCAGATTGATGAAAACTAAAAAAGTGGGACGTCACTTCCCCTCCAAATTGACGGAAAAAAAAGGTAGCAAAATACACTTTTCCACCATCCTCCATATCAATGAAAACCGGAAGTGACGTCATTACCCCCACTTTTCATCACCAGACCGGAATTGACGTCATTACCCCCACTTTAATCACGTGACCGGAATTGGGGTAATGACGTCACTTCCGTCCAGGGATGGATGTACAACTCAATCGTATTCTTACTCTACTGTAGCTACTTCCTACAGGCGACGAAGGGTCTTGAAAACGCCAAAATGCCATACCAGTTCTTCGTCATGCGCCATGACTAAGCATCGTTGACGGAGTGCTTCGGGGAGCATACACCTTATACACGATATTCCCTACAACCTTGTCGTGGTTACTGCGTGGGGCAAAGGCCTTCATTAATACCCCCGACGTACACACCACCGCCCTGTCCGAGGAAGCGGGACATGCTGCGTATTCTGGTCCTCCTGCACATCACCTATCTTGGCAATCTGAAAAATTGACTTCTGGTCTTTCTGCTGTGCTTCTCGCAATTCCTCTAATTCCGGAAAAGCGGATGGGAGTGTTTCCACCTTCTTCTTTCCCACCACTCTAGCCGCTGTAGCTGTATCTTCCACCTCTTCACGGGTGTACATCCTGGATAAGCAGTCCGCAGCTTCATTTTCCTTCCCCCTGCGATATTTGATGGAATATTCCAGGCCTTGTAGCTGAAGAATCCACCTTGCAAGTCGTCCCCTCGGATGAGGTGTCTTCTGTAGGAAGCTCAGAGCCGAGTGGTCACTTTCGATGACAAAAGATGTGTTATCTATGAAGCCACGAAACCTATTCACTGCATAAATCACGGCTGCCATCTCAAGTTCACTGACTGTGTATTTTTCCTTCGTGGCTGATAACCTCCTCCTAGCAAATACAACAGGGACTAGGCCCCTGGCCTCCACATGCTGGGAAGCAATAGCCGCTATACCACTCAAGGAGCCATCACACTGCAGCACGAAGGGTTTCGTCAAGTCCGGTAGTTTCAGAGTGCAACCGATGACGTCATCCTTCAGGTGTGGAATGGCATTGTCAAACTGCTCCGTCCAAACCCATGGACAGTCCTTCCTCAGGAGATTGAAAAGCGGAATCGCAATCTCATGGAAGCGAGGCAAAAATTGCCTATAAAAGCCAAAAGTCCGAGAGCTCTCCGGAGCTCCCTCACATTCCTTGGAGTCGGGAAATCCTGGATGACCCTGACATTGGTAGGTTCAGAGAACATCTGTTGTGGTTGGATGACGTGACCAAGATAGTGCACCTCTTTAGCACAGAGTTGTACCTTCTTTATGTTGACAGTCATCCCAGCACGTCCTAGTCGTCCCAGGACATCCTCCTGGTTGTCCAGATAATACTGGAAGGTATCCGAATATATAATGAGGTCATCAACATAGCAACAACAGTGGGGGTGGAAAAGGGTGTCGCCGAGTGCCATCTCCATCACCCGGGTGAAGCACGCCGGGCTGTTCGTCAGTCCATATGGAAGAAAATTAAACTGGAACACGCCCTTATGGCATCTAAATGCCGTTATGGACTTACTGTCCTCTGCAAGCGGGAATCTGAAGGAAACCAGACTTCATATCCAGGATAGTGAAGTATTTGGCGGAGCCTTACATCGAAAATACCTGCTCCGCGTTGGCTGAGAGTCTTTCACCGTATGTTCGTTCAGATTTTTCCAATCCACACAAAAACGTTTCTCCCGTGGCTCTGCTCCCTTCTTCGGAGCCAGCACAGGGCACGCAGCCCAGGGGCTTAGTCTTTTCGATGATACCCTTGGCCAGCCAGTCGTCCACCTGCTTGTTAATGATGGCCTGGCTCCCAACGTTGGCAGATCAAACGGCAGTCGGATAGGTTTGGTCCCTGGCTGGAGTTCTGTCTGGAAGTCAGTACCCTCGAGTGCCGTTGCAAACACCGCTGCAGCTCTTATGCTGGTTCTCCGAGCAATGAGCCCTGGCAATCAGGCCTTCAATTACAATCCAATCCGCATCACGTTGAACTTGTTCGTCTGTCCGTGCAGAGTAAGAGTATGCCTTCACATCCTCACGTGTCACAAATGGATTAGTAGTGCCATGCAGACAAATGGACCAGCCACCATCTTTGATGTTGACGATGATGCCAGTCCGGAAGAGGAAATCGCCTCCTAGGATTAAATTATCTTCAGCACCTGGTAGCACCAATAAAGTATGTCTTATCTTGTAGTCGTCCCCCCAGGTAACTGTAGCATGCAAATAACCAGCCCCTGGCACCTTGCCCAAAGCCAACACGAACATAATACGAGAGTCTGAAAGCGTCTAGCAACTGTCTCCGAGCACACTGAGCTGGTTGTGCCCGAATCTAATAAGCTCAGGTACTCAAAACCACCCACTCGTATAGGCATGAGCGGATGATCACTTAAACGCGTCTCCTCATCCAGTCCTTTAGTATACAGAGTATTTGCAAACACACATAGTCCATCACTCCCCGACGAAATCCATTCTTCGTTTGCCAATCGTCAACAGATAATCCTACCGCCACCTCATTCCTCCTAGCTAGCGGCCGTCCTGTCCGTTTTTTGGTTTCAGGAGCGGGCAACAGGAACGGTAATGTCCCTCCTCCAGACACTCAAAACACTTGCCGTACCTACAGCGACGCACATAGTCCTCAGCAGGTCACTGCCGCTGCTGTTCCGGGGTCAACCATTGAACAGGGCTGCTATGCTGTTGTTGTTGTTGTTGCGCAGTCGGAGCACCCACCGAAGCACGAGGAGTCCATACTTCCCGTTGTGTAACCCACGAGGATGGTGGCTAGCCATGGAGCAAGGCTGTGTCGCTTGGTCTGGTCTCAGTCGAGCATCACGTGCCGGTTGGAAATCCACACGGTTGACGTACTTGCAGCCACCACCGTTGCCCTGTCTGTGGATGTCGTCCCGCCACACCTGTCCACCGCTGGAATTGCCTCCACCCATGGTTGTAGACGGGGTCTTCCAGCACAATCCAGGCTCTACAGATGACTCAGCGAGGGGGTGGGAGTCGGTAAGTGAGAAACCGGCTCTTCTCCGTCCCCTCCTGGGCGAGCTGCTTCAATGATGTAAACTGTCATCCCCACAACAAAGAGCGAAAATCTGGGTGAAGCTGGTCAATGATGGTCCGTAGCTTGGTGGCTTCTGGACAGTCCGGATCTATCCTCTTATAATAGGAGTCTATAGATTGAATGAAGTGGGTAAGCGGCTCGTCTGCATGTTAAGTCCTCGTCAGAAGCTCTCTGCGCAACTAATCTAAGTGTCCCGCCCCCTCTAACTCATTGTTGAAGGCAGTGATAAAATCACTTCATGTCGAGAATGGATCAGCAAATAAGTACCACCTATCCGCCTGCTGTATGAGTGCGAGAGGCAAAATAGTGGTAAGCACGTAATCATCCCGCAGCTGGAAGGCGCTAATGTACTTCAAGATGCAGTGATGAACTCCTGTGGCATCTTGGAATCCTTATATCCACAGTATTTCGGGATGTGTATCTTCGGTGGCTTGTAATGAGGTGGAGCAGGCAGTGAAGCGCCAGAAGCTCCCGAAGGGGTAGAGTTGCACTGAGTAGTGGTAACCACTGTAGTTGAAGTTGTTGTGGAAACCCCATAAGCAGTTGCCCGTCTGTTACCAACCAAAACTGCAACAGAAGCACCATGAGAGGTTGGAAGTGGGTCGAGGGCATGTGTGGTAGCACTGCTGGCCACACGGCAAGCACTAGACGAAGTCACTACACCCACAGGTAAAGTGGGCCCAACGGTGGACACCCCGCACCTCACATCATCCTGAAAGGGTTGTGAATCAATGGTTTGATGAGAGGAGGAGTAGTCTATTGTCCCTACGACTGTTGACGGCAGGAGCGATGACAACTGGCGAGGGACAGTGCGCACAGTTGGCCTTTTGCGCACGTTCTGACCAATCCCCTGCCGTAGCTGGCTGGTAACAGGTTGTAGAGCAAGGTCACTGTGCAGAATAGGCTGTTGTGGTGGAAAGTCCAATGAAAGGCTTAACTGTACAAGAATAGTGAGTTTGGTATCACTATCAAGTGGGCGATCCACAATCCAATCCTGAAGTTGCTGCCTAAGTTCAATATCATCATGAGACCTTGGTTGGTCTCGGTCTCGACTTGTTTCCAAATACCCAGTCCGTGGGAAAGGCATATCACTGAGGGCTGGGGGATGGGTGTGGTGAAGGTGTATGGTAGCGATGTGTCAGTGTCCGCACATTGAGAAGGAGCCATATTGTCGGTCTGCAACCCGGTATTGCCGCATCTGTGGTGAGCTGCCGTTGCCCACGCCGGTAAAGTTTCGTCCTGTTGAGTCAGTTGGCTAGGCGGCAAAGGAGGTGAGAATCGGTATCGTTCGTTAGAGTTGGAAGCCGGCCACAAACCCAAGTCACCCTGGTTGTTAGGAGGGGTAGTCTCATCTCCTACCTACGTAGCCGCCAAGTCCAATTCATTGTCTTGGAATAATTGTGAAATGTCAGCGTCTACTGACTCCGGGTTAGAAGCACTGTCCTGCAGTACTGGTTCCTTCGAAGCCATATCCCTGGTGATGACCCCAACGTCATAGCTACGGAGGGGTGAGTGGTGCCATAAGGTGGTATTAATGAATCCGTATGCACCCATTCTCCGTTTCCAACTGCCACACCATTGGTTGAAGCCACTAGCGGGTGTGGCGGTCGCCGCACGCCCCCATCCATAGTAGCACTAGTAATACCGTCATAGCAGTCGTCACCCCATACCAAGGCACAGACGCCTCGCTGGTTACACTATGCAAGTCTCCATTAGCAGAATGGTAATCACAACGCACCACACGTGACATCTGTTCGTCACAGTCATCCCCACAATCCTTCGGTCCTACATGATCTCTTTATGTACTCCTGGCGGAGCACCACGTCGCTTAAAATATGTGAGTAAAAATATCACCAACGTCAAGGCTGCCACAACCCACATGATCACCATACTGACCCAATAAACACTATCCATTGCTAACATGTTGAATGGTAACAACACAAGCCTTACAGTCCACAAGGGTCAACAAAATTTCTAAATAGTCCTAACTCCACCTAAAACACAGCGCACACAATGACACAGTCTGGTCGAGAAATAAATATCGCCGTAGTACAACGTCACTATCTGCAGTCACTACACTCTAGTAGCCTATCGATGTTAAAACTACACCACAATAAACAGTTCCTAGCGCAAAACAGTCAACGGTCGCTGCTACCGACCCAATAGTATACTAAAGGTCACTCGGTAACAGTTCCACTAAGTGTACCGGACAACTTAACGTAACGAAAACAGTCAATAATGTCTGAAATGGCATACGGGCCCCCATTTCCCAAAAGTAAATTCATGATCCAACGGGAAAATAAATCTAACTATCACGATGTTACAGTAATAATAAAATAATATGCCAATACTTACAGTTATACATGAAATGTCCAATGTAGTTCATGGTTCGGATCCCTGGAGATGCGGTCGAATCGAAGCACAAATCCCTGTACTAACAGACCAACAGTCCGTGGAAGTTCGGCGAGAATCCATAAAGAAAGTTTCCTGGTTCAAATCCCTGGAAGTTTCCCAATTCGCATGACATCCCAATTAGTAGTATTAAAAAAAAAGCGATTCAAATAATCCAATCCCAGACGGGGTCCCAGTTTGTATGACTGGTTATGAATTAAGTGTAGACAACTACCATTTAAGCATATTAAAACACTTAAGATTTAGTTCCAATTGTACTCGCCGAGTCTAGGGGAAAGAATGACAATCACACAGTTAGGAAGGCGTAAGCCCGGCGAAGCCCGCAAATATGCCGTGATAACTTCCCATCTTGTTCTTTCTATATCCAAAGTATCATAATAAACCAAACGAGTAAGAGGCATACGTTCTAGAGATCCCGATCAACTACCATCATCTTCAGATAATTTATACTGATCATCTCTCTCGAATGACGCTCTGCATCAGGTTATATACCTTCTGGAAGGATTACGGCCAAGGCCTCCCTATGATCCCCGTGGGGGTGGCCATGGTAATTAATACCTAGCTTAAGGTATCAGACACCCACCACGGCGGACCAGAGGGGAGGGGGCCACGTCCGCCTTTATCCCTCGATTGCGAGGCAGTCTACATGCGTCACCATTACGCCATAGACAGACTCGCCGTCGATGATCACATAACCCCGATTCATTTCTATAACCCTTCTGCAGATGCATTCCAGAGTATATTTAGATAGCTAAAGTAGTAACAGTGGCTTTAGTTAACAACGCCTAAAGCCAACCTGTTACAACAGATGATAACCATTTTCTTTTTGTTGGCAATTGTTGATAGGCCAGAGGGGCGAGCAGAAGTGTGAGTCGTATAGAGGCTGGGAAAAAAATATTTCTATTAGTAATATTTCTCAAAAAACTATTAAGACTATCAAGCTGATAAGCTTACAGCCCGGAAAGCTCCTTAGCAAATAGATAGAAGAGATGATATCATTGATAAGAACATAGTCAGCAGTTTTAAAATTTCACTGTGTAATTTTAATAGTTTTAGAGTATGTAACAACCATGGAAAAAGTGAGTATACTACGCTCACTATAACCTAAGGATGCTGAATTCTTGACATCTGTGATAGACAGGTCGCTCGAAGAAATGAGGAGGAAGAGATTGAAGGTTTGCCAAACACGATGTCTTGTGGGAAAACAACAGACTGTATAAGGCAGCTGTCAGTGTAAATAAATGAAGAAAGGTAGAGGAGGTGCCGTTCTCGGTTTGGGACGATGATCCCAGTGAACGGTTGGGAAGATTAAATCTCCCTTGATAAGAACTGAATTACTGCCGGTCATTGTTCTACAGTTCAGTAGGTGTCAAAGAGTCTTAGGGAACTACAGAGGAAAGCTGCTTGGAACTCGATATCAAGCATTTTTATCTTTTGATCTTTGAATGAAAAACCAGAGTGCTTCTCAGTAACCAGTGGAAAAGCATTGAGAACTGTTAATAGTAGTAGAGAGGCTACACTTGATAAAGGAAGCAGCTCCCCGTGGATACCAAGGTTAAATGCACCTGGTTATCCACAATATGCATGTTGAAATGCATCTTAATGCAAAAAAAAATGATCAGATCCAGTCTTACTACCCATCAATAAAAGAGAGTTATGGCCCCGGGTAGGCACGTCTGTAATTTTCACAATATTCTCAGTTTCTAGTTTTCACAGTGATACAGCAATAAAAACTGTATTCACTTTTATTGCTCGAGTTTTTCTTGTAATATTTCATCAGGTACAAATAGCTTCATTATTCGAATTTTTCTAACGTTGTTCATAATTCCTCGAGTGTTCCATGAGCTCCAGTTCATGGAAAACGGTTCATGGAACACTGAGTGGTTTCTACAGTAGCAGAAACCATTATCATCTTTCGCAGCATTATAGTTTTCGGACAATAGCCGTTAATAATACAATTATGAACAAAACTAGAAAAATTCTAATTGCAAAGCTATTTGTTTGACAGAAAAATAATTAAAAAATTTTTTGTGTGTTCAAAATCAACACAAATAAATGAAAAGATGTCTTGGTTAGAATGCTGTCTATAGGGTACCACCAGCTTAAGTAATCAATTTTTTCAAAAAATAATGAAATCATTTTTGATAAACCTCTCATATATGGTAGATATTAGTATTAAACAACGATTAGCTATATAAAATACAGATGTAAGCCTTAAAAAACTTAAAGCTCTAAAGAAACAGATATTAGAAAAAGACATGGAAGTCATTGGCATTGCACTAATACGTGTAAAAGACTCTCCAGCGTCCCAAGAAACAAGCTGGAGTATCTTTAATACGTATTAGTGCGATGCTGTTGGCTTACATGTCTTATTTTTATGTCTGTTCCTTCACAGCTTTATGTTTTTTAAGGCTTACATCCTTATTTTATGCACTTAAGCATTTTTTTTAATACTGATATTTATTTTTTTTCTTGTTCCAGGAAGAATACCAACATAAACAATATTGTAGTCACCTGAAAATAACTGTTAGAAGAAAGCCTTTTTAACTGCTTATGCATAAATGCATAAAGCAGTTATTGAAATACAGTCTGGGAAAAAAGGGGCTTGCATCGTGAGCTATTGTTAAATAACGTCACGTCCCACTCCAATCATTGATTTGCACGGGTCATGCTTATCACCTTTAGCGTCTGGCCGGAAGTGACTGAAATATTAATCGATTTATCATGATTTCGATTAGAAGACGTGCCAGCCAAGTTGTAGGCATTGTTATTGAAGAGTTTGTGATTAAATCGTTTGCACATAAAGGGTTTAGGTCATTGACTAAAATTTTTGCCAATTATGTTTCTGTATAAAAAAAAAGGTTGAACCGGAACTTACCCAGCTTATTTCAGGTTTTGACAACATCCACGGAAAACGGAATTCTATCTGTTGTTGGGCTATTGGCGAACCACTGAAAAAAAATGTCGGCTACTTTACGGTTATTCGGCAAGGCCGTTCTAATTCTATGCGTATGGGCAGTAGGGGAGTTATGGGGGCTCCTGCTAATCAGGTAATTATTGTATGATCGATTATTTAGTGTAACAGTTTTTGTAGTATGAATTCGACAAACGTGTGAGGCAACGGGATAGTGCATACTAGGTGCGTAGCTAACGGATTTAGAAGGCAAGGGCAGCGCTACACAATAAAGGCAGAATTACAAATTCATTCCACGATCACTTTCGATAGTAAAATAAACAATAGAGGGAACAAATTTACTTTACGCGGCTTATGGGAAGAATAAGAGCTCCTCACCGAAAAAAAAAACAAGACGAACACCAATTATGCTCCAACAACCTCACAACACAAAGGCAAAGGCTTTGGGGCAAAGGCATCGTTTGGCCGTCAGAAATTAATGAAAGCCACACTTTTTGTGCTGACGGATGAGAGGCCGTTTTCTTCTCATGTTCTCAGCTAATATATTTTCCCGTATACAGTTCAGATAGGTGGGTTGTTATTGTCAATTTCGTGTGGTTTTGTTGTTATTGTTGCTTAGGTTAGGTTAGGAACCGGCTTCGGCGTATTATTTGAGGTATTGAACTGGTTGGGGTTTGGCGTTTCACTTGCCGGGCTTTCACCCAGTTTCAGTTTGCAAGAATTTGTTGACCATTCCTCAGGGTGGGGGCACAGGGGATGCTGGGGGGGGGGAAGGGGAGAAGCTGGAGCCCATGGGGGGGTATCATGGCGATCCATGGCTGGTTCGATTTATACTGCTAAGAAATACTTGTGCAACAAATCTCATGTTTTAGCTGGATTTCCAAGAATTTGTTCGTCAAGCCTCTGGGATGGGGCAAGGGAGGGACGGGGCAATGGGGTCCTTTGAGATATGTCATGTTATTTCCATGACTGATTCGATTTGTGCTGCTAAGAATGACTTGTGTACCAAATTTCATTTTTTGTAGCTTGATCTGCAAGAATTTATTGGTCAAGCCTCAGGGAGAGTAGGGTGGATTGCGCTTCTTGAGGACAGATCGACTACTTCCACAATACAAATTCATATCACCTCGATCTGCGATGTCACAGATGAGGCGACGAACTGGGTTGGTCTTAGTACGATGATGAAATTATTATAGTGACTTGCACTTTTTTTATCAAGTTTGGCGTGGAGACCTTCGGCATCGAAGGATGGGAGCAGAAAGAACGATAGCTTCCGGTTGTGGGTATAATGTAGTGGCTACGCTCTCTCTAATTGGTCAACAGCCATTCACGTGACCACTCGCTCTGAGCGCCCTTCCTGTTGGTGGTAGGAAATGGAAGGAGACAACGTCGTGTGGTGGGAATTGGTATTGAGTCGAGGTTAGTAACCTATCGTCGCATTAGTCAGAATGGTACGAAAATTTTTAAGGGAAGGACGTCTTTATTCACCTTCAGACCGTGAAACACTTTTGTTGGTAGGTGGTCACACGTTGATAATTTGACAGCACGAAAATTGGCTGAGTCTGGATTTTATAGATGTGGGAAAGAAGATGACGACAAATTTAAAATGAATGACTTAATGATGTGTCAGCCAACTTTCGATTGGCTGATTTTGTACCTCAGGATAACCCCATGATAGATCACAAGAGGTGGAGTTCATATTGTCCCTTTGTACAAGCATTTCCGAGAGGAAACATTAGTGACGACCTGCTCGAATTATGCGTAGTCTTCCCCGATGCTCTTTGTTATTACTGCGAATGTGCGAGAAAATCGTGTGATAGAAAAATACTTATCGTAGGTAAGCGTTCCTTTCCTCTATAAGACGTGAAGAAAATGTCTTTCTGAATGCTGCAAACTTAAGTTCGAAGACGAAGTAATATTTCTTTTTAAAAAGTCCTATTTCTATGCTAGATATGGATGTCGCAACACAAACTGATTTTCTCACAACTTCGTCTGTTTATACAATATCTTCAAGTTCGTGTGTTAAACCTTCTTCGGTAGATACTTTAAAAATACTACAGATGGGATCGTGTGATGTTTACAGAGTTTTCTTACAATACGTTAAAACTAGACTCACTAAAGACATATTTGTAAGTGCAATACCTTACTATGCGGATATATATTCGATTGAGCCATATTGTGTCGCTAGTTCTGACATTGAACTTTACTGGTTCATTCGTTTTAAGGGAAAAGTAGATGCTGTTGTTGTGTTACGTATTTAAAAAATGCTCACTCCAGCAATTGTGCCAAAAATTGAACTACTTTTACCTCAGACAGACACCTCAGTCTTTTACCTCAGACTTTTATTGAACAATCAGCGGAGTGCCTTTGACTCGAAAAACAATACAATAAAATATGTCTCACACCCCGTCGACCCTAATGATGCGGCTACGAAACAAAATGTTGATCATACAAACAATTCATTTGTATCGTTTAATTTCAATGCGCAGATGAACAAACCTTGGTTCGCATCTAGCATTGACAACAAATTTGTGATGACAAGACGGGCAAAACTAACAAGAATTTCGCTGTTTTGTGTGAAAGACAACATCGATTTAATGGTTAGAGTAATGTTTGGAACTAAACCATTTATGTTCCACAAACCTAATTATTTGAAAACAATGGAAGAAATTCTAAAGACAGACACGTTCATCGAACCCGGTCAAGCCATTGTCGTTTCTAACAGTACATTATGTAACACAATATTTAAAAGATACGAAGGAGGATTTTTTTTTCACTTTTATTTAATTTTTATCACATTTTTTTTTGTTTTTTATTCATCGGTTCTTCTGGATATTCATTGTCCTCGCGTCTTCGCTTTCTACAAAGAACCAAAAAAGGAATAGAACGATATTTTAGTAGTGTGGGTTGCGCATCTTGAGGACAGATCGACTACTTCCACAATACAAGTTCTTATCACCTCGATCTGTGACGTCACAGACGAGGCGGCGAACTGGGTTAGTGTTAGTACGGTGATGAAATTCTTATATTGACTTGCACTTTTTGTATTAAGTTTGGCGTGGAGACCTTCGGCATCGAAGGATAGGAGCAGAAAGAACGATAGCTTCCAGTTGTGGGTATAATATAGTGGCTACTCGCCTTCTGATTGGTCAAGAGCCGTTCACGTGATCACTCGCTCTGAGCGCCCTTCCTGTTGGTGGTAGGAAATGGAAGGAGACGACCTTGTGTGGTGGGAATTGGTATTGAGTCGAGGTTAGTAACCTATCGTCGCATCATTCAGAATGGAACGAAAAATTTTAAGGAAAGGACGTCTTTATTCACCTTCAGACCGCGAAACAACTTTTGTTGATAGGTGGTCACACGTTCATAATTTGACAGGACGAAATGGATTTTATAGATGTGGAAAAGAAGATGACGAGAAATTTAAAATGAATGGCTTAGTGACGTGTGCTTAGTGCAACTTTCGATTGGCTGATTTTGTACCTCAAGATGACCCCATGATAGCTCACAAGAGGTGGAGTCCATATTGTCCCTTTGTACAAGCATTTCTGAGAGGAAACATTAGCGACGACCTTCTCGAATTATGCGTAGTCTACCCCGATGCTCTTTGTTATTACTGCGAATGTGCGAGTAAATCGTGTGATAGAAAAAAATTATCGTAGGTAAGCGTTCCTTTCCGCTGGTAAGTGTTCCTTTTTGGTAGCGTAGGTAAGACGTGAAGAAACTCTTTCTGAATGTTGCAAACTTAAGTTCGAAGACGAAGTAATATTTCTTTTATAAAAATCCTACTATTTCAATGCTAGACATGGATTTCGCTACACAAACTGATTTTCTCTCAACTTCGTCTGTTTATACAAGATCTTCAAGTTCGTGTGTTAAACCTTCTTGGGAAGATACTTTAAAAATACTACAGATGGGATCATGTGATGTTTACGGAGTTGTCTTACAATATGATAAACTAGACTCACTAAAGGCATATTTGTAAGTGCTATACCTTACTATGCGGATATATATTCGAATGAGTCATACTGCGTCGCTAGTTCTGACATTGAACTTTACTGGTTCACTCGTTTTAAGGCAAAAGTAGACGCTGTTGTGTTACGTATTTTTAAAATGCTCACTCTAGCAATTGTGCCAAAAATTGAACTACTTTTAACATCTGATATGCGAAGGAATTTTTTGTCAACATTATACTGTAAAGACTGCAACCCTGTGCATTCAGCATCTTTTAAGAGCTAGCTATCTAGTTGCAGTTATCAAGATAATGAAAAAATAAATAAATGACGTAAAGAGTTGAGAAGATGGAAGAAGAAAAAAAAGTGTGTTTTTTATACAAGTAAAAGAAAAAATCTCCTATTGCTATTAAAGTTTTGTGTTTCTAGTCAAAGGTTCATTTGATTTCAAGATGTCAGACAGTACAAGTACAAGTGTGGCGCGTTTTAATGAGAGAGCAATTAACAGACTAAGCTAATGCATTCATTCGTTTATGTCTCCCATTATTAATCTTTTATTTGAGATGTTGGGGAATACAGCTTGTGAACTACGGGAGCACATGCGTGACGAGAAACTTAAAATGGAAAATTTAATCAAGGATCGTTTTACAGAAACCGCTGTAGATATCGCCATGATAAGAGAAGACATACAAAGACTGTCACGCAAGAGTTTACAAATTAGTTCTAGTGGTGAAAATGAATTTCTCGCTGGTGGCAGGCAGATAACTGAGGTAGGTTTGGTTAATCATGCTAGTGATGTAACAACGGTTTCTTGGTGCAAACAAAACAGTCTTTTATTGAACAATCAGCATAGTGCCTTTTGACTCGAAAAACAAAACAATAAAAAATGTCTCACACTCTGTCGACCCTAATGATGCGGCTACGAATCAATATGTTGATCATGCAAACAATTCATTTTTATCTTTTAATTTCACTGCGCAGATGAACCAACCTTGGTTCGTATCTAGCATTGACAACAAATTATTGATGCCAAGACGGGCAAAACTGACGAGAATTTAGCTGTTTTGTGAGAAAAGAACGTCGATTTGGTTAGAGTAATATTTGGAACTAAACCATTTACGTTCCACAAACGTAATTATTTGAAAAGAATGGAAGAAATTTTAAAGACAGACACGTACATCGAACCCCGTCAAGCCATAGTTGTTTCTAACAGGACATATGTAACACAATATTTAAAAGATACGAAGGTGGATGTTTTTTTCACTTTTATTTAATTTTTATTACATTTTTTTTCATTGGTTCATCTGGAGCTTCATTGTCCTCGCGTCTTCGCTTTCTACAAAGAACCAAAAAAAAAAGGAATAGAACGATATTTTTTTGACCGGTTTTAAAAACAAAGGCTATGTTAGTTTACCTTTCTAACACCTTCACCCGTCCAACCAAATCTTCCAATCGTCTTAATAGTTCTGACACAAATAGAACACTAAAAACAAAAATAAGAAATGGCGTCAAAGGGTAAAAAAAAAGAAGTTTTTGAAAACTTTTTTTTTGTTTTTTATAATTACATCTCTTTTTCCCCAGTTCCTGGGTTAATTGTGAAAATGTTGGCCGGCATTCTATAAATAAAAAAAAAAATCACGTGATTAGGAAAATGCTTTAAAACTGTTTGTGGGGACGAGACAAAGTCATTTGTTGTTCGTCTTTCAACCAGGATGAGTCGACAGGTCCACTGCCGCGAAGGAAAAATGGCAGATCCCCAAGAAGAAATCTTAAGTTTTGCTAATGCAGACATTTAACAGACAGTTAACAACTTGGGAGACGCTACACAAAAATTATCAAATCAAACAATCGATGTTTGTAACGATGCAATAAACGAAAACTCTGAAGAATATTATGAAGCATTAGGACGTTTAAAGGAACATTGAACGAAAGCTTAGACAGACAGGAAGACATTTTTAATAAACAAAAATACAACATTGCAGCTTTTCATGCAAACGACTACTTACAACCAGATCCCAACGAACACATGAATTATAACGTGAAAGGTCAATGCATCGTTAATTTAGGAGCGCCTCTAGCCGAAACCGATACTGTTAATGTAAAATACGTTCACTCTAATTTACTACCTTTAAATTCGAAACATGACTGTTTTGATGCAGATCACACGCATATTGCTAGCGTTCTGAGCCAAATGAAGACAGTGACGCATGCACCAAACGTTATGCCGATGCTTTGAAAATAAAAAATTTACACACATAACTTTCACAATATACCACACCTGCATTAGCTAATAAACGCTGGTAAAATGATTACTTCACAACGAAGAAAACAGCAGTAGAAGAAGTTACTTTTTTGGAAGATCCCAGGACCAACTTCACCGTTAAATTGATACTAGGGGATCATGAAATGACTTCAGAGAAAGAAGCATTCGAACGTTTTGCTACTCTAAAATTGAGGGAACACATTGAAATACCACCAGGACAGATAATTGAAGTTTCCAATGTCGAAGAAATATCCGACATATTTCAGAAAACCAAATGGTTTTCGTAGCATTGTAAAAGCTGATATTTACTATTCATTTGTGATGTAATATTTTTTTCCACCTTTTATGTTATTAAATGGTAAAATAAATAAATAAATCATATTCAAAAAACGAAAATACAATGAGTACTCACTTTTGTTTGTCAATTTTCTTCTTCGGTCTTTTCTTGACTGTTATCAGATGTGGAATGGTGAAATCTTTAGTCGTGGAAATGTCGTCTTAATCTTGATTTTTTAGTTCATTGACGGTAAGATAAGGCGAAGATGAATGATCTCTAAGATGACAACAGTAATCCTAGTTTTCGGGATGATGTTTGAGTTTCTAATTAAGGCATTGCCCTGTTTGTGAGAGCTGGAGACAAACAGGTTATTAACCGGAAAAGAAAAAAAAGGGATCCTATTACTTCGACAGTCGCTCATAACATGACTTTCAAAAATCAATATTGCAAAATCACAATCTTAAGAGATTACGGCGTTCCTATATAAATAAAAATTTACAATGGACTTCACATACATCCGACAAAATATTCAACTCCAACCAGCTACCCAGCCTGCTTGCAAAATCGTGTAAGTTATTTTTTTTTCAATTGATTTTATTTGTTTAAAAGAGGTGTAAAGACTAATTTGTCTCTTCCTCTCTCTTTCTTTCCATTCTTTCTCTTTATTTAAATAGTAAAAAAAAATGGATTCTATCGTACTACCAGTGATGAGCATTCCATTAAATGCTGTCAACAATGTCTTTATTACTGTTGGTGTCTATGCTCAAATGATTATGATCCATTTGAGGGAATACAATAGAGCTTCATCTAAATTTTTCTCGTCCAAACACGGCATTCCATTCACAGTAGCACAATGGAAGATGCTAAAGGATAATTTCACCAACATCCAGATGCAGGTGGTTGAGGGAGAGGGACATTTGAAACTAGACGCCGGACAGATTTTGATATACTCCCTGAACGAAAATGGGAAGAAGTACGTCATTTTTGAACGTCAAGATGGGAAACAATAATTTCAATTTGGATGTTGCATCATTTGCATCCTTGAGTTCAGTGACCCCAGCAGTCGATGCTATGGTGATGAAAGTGAAACATGAGATGGAAAACAAAGCCTAATCAGTGAGGAGAAAAAAACATGCTGAAACACGTTATGGGGTGAGTCTATAATATTATTAATATTGTTTATTTTAACTAAATAATTAAGTTGCTTTTGAGCTGTTGTAACAGCATGACCACTCTTGCGAGCGAGAGCTATGGAATAAGGTGCTTTGTTTCTAACAATTTGTTCGCCAGAGGACAGACATTTACATCACTGACATTGTTTAGCGTTGAATACGATTTAGTGACGCACGCAGTCTCAAGTTGATGGACATTTAAGGATTTATTTGCATTTTAATTGTGAAACGACAAGGGAGAGGGTTTTGGATTTGTTAAAACTATGCGAAGTCTCCACTTACTTCTCTGTGAAAGCTCTCACCACTGAAATTGAACGAAAACGATGGTTTGGAAAAATGAGTCAGAAGATAATAGACTCATTGGACACCAACGATCTGAATTATTTGTGTTTTGAAGTGCGACTGGTTAGGTGGTTTCATATATATTTATATGCTGATTTTATTTTTGATGCCTTTCTGTTTGAATATTCTGATAAGTTTCCATTTATTATGGCGTATTTAGAGTGGTATCGTAAAATGCATATCGATTAAAATCAATATAAAATCTCGTTACATTTTTACTTGTTGTTGTTTTTATATGGAGTGGGCTGATTGGAAATTTCGTCTACCAGCTGCTATGATCGTTGCAGGACAGCCTAATTTGGAAAAAACAGAATTTGCGGTTGACCTTATTTTAAATAGTTGTGACTTAATTACTCCAAAACCTACTCAGTGTCTAGTAATATATGATATTTGGCAAAAAGCCTACGATCGTTTGAAACAGAATTGTTATATACCTTTAGTATTCTCGCAAACAGTGGATCATGCGATGATAGAAGCTTTTGACTGCAACCAAGCCACCATTGTTTAAACGACGATAAAATGTGTGACTTAACAAGTCAAAAATGCTTGATAACTGATATTTTTGTGAAATATTTTCATCACAAAAATTTATTTTGTATTTTGCTGGTTCAAAATATGTTTCATAAAAATTTGAAAACCATTTCTGTCTGCTCGATTTATATTGTATTGATACAAAGTCTACGTAATTTGTCACAAGTGAAATGTTTGGAGACGCAATTAGGTTGTGCCAATTTCTTGTGTGTGGTACATATTGACGCAACTCGTAACCCATTCACTCATTTGCTGTTACACCTTCACGCAATGACGGATCCTTCTCTTCGCTACCGTAGTTGTATCTTATCTCAGCAACCAATTGTCTATATAAAACAATGAAGAAGAACAAAGTGAAACAGTGCTTACCTCTCCTCGAGCTGTTAGCATCGCATAAGGTTCATCGCTCCATGAAAAAGCCATACTCCCTTAATGTCCTACTGTACTTGATGTTTTAAATAGCTGCTGTCTGAATGTGTTACGAGGTAAAATACCTTTAAGTATCAATCAAAAAAATAGGTTAAGAAAATATAAAAGTATTTTAAAGTTGTTAGCTACAAAACATGTAAGCAGGAAAAAAAAGTAAAAACCCTAAATAAAAAAGGTGAAGGTTTTCTTGGTGCATTGATCCCTCCAGTAATAAGTTTATTGGGTAGTATTTTTTCATGCTAATAATGTATAAAAAAAAAATGATGTTAACTAATTATCCCGGCGTTAGGCCCTTTGAAAAACCTCTCAGCGATTTAGACCAACAAATGAAAAGTATTTTAGAGCAAGATAATGTTGACGACCATCAGAAGGTTGTGTTGTATCAACAAACATTACAGGGCTACTTGAATTATCGTGAACGAGCTAAAATAAAAGAACCTTTACAAGTTAGTTTTAGTAGCACTAGCGCTCTAAATCCGCCAACAACAACTTTAAAAACAGCTGCAACTTCTCAAACCACACCGCAGCAGACTGAGACTAGCAACAGTGAAGATGGTGCATCGGCCAGAAAATCAAGCATTGACGAATTGGTAGAAACGGTTCCTATTAATTATAGATCGGTAGTAGCCGAACATTTGGCAGAAGGTGCCATTTTCTTGGAACGAAAGGGGTGAGTTATTATTTCAAGGACGACCTATTAAAAATTCGAATGTCGCCGA
>JAHWFP010141025.1:37953-50588 GCA_023313725.1 Lithobius niger | reverse complement strand
TTAAGTTTAGACCTTCCGAAATTACAACTAGAAAAAAGGAACGCGAAGCTTATAAAAATTTGTATGGTGATGGGAATGATTTGAAGGTAGGTCAGTTAGTGCGCATACCAAAAATCAGACACGTCTTTACACCTGGGTACATTCCAAAGTGGACTAGGGAAACTTTTACAATAGCCAGTAAAATTAAAAATAAACGTTACAAAACACCTGTTTACACGATAAAGGACTACCAATCTGAACCCATAAAAGGGACTTTTTACAGCCAGGAACTGCAACCTATTGTAAAACTAGACAATGTTTACAGAATAGAACGTGTGTTGAGAAAAAAAAAGTAGCAGGTGTGACTCATTTTTACGTTAAATGGGCAGGGTGGGGCCCGCAATTTAATAGTTGGGTGACAGATATCGTTCAAGATGGACCTACTTGATAATCTCTACATAACACTTCCCTCTAATGGTAGTTTTGATGTCTATCCTGATAACACGTTGGCTCATTACAAAAATTATCTGCCAGAAATGCTTCATCTTTCAAACGAATACGAGGTTGCCTTAGTAGAGATGCAGTTTCCTTTAAGAATGGACTATAAACCGTTCGTAATGAGAGCTGGCGAGGACGATGTAATCTTAAATGTTTTAAATTTAGATATAATGACGCCTACAGCCATTGAATACAAACTAAAATGCACCAGTGGTGGTATCAGCTATGACACAACTAGTGACCTCGTAGAAGCGATAAATAAGGAAATAGCAGAGTTTAGGAGACCAAAATTTGAAGATTATAAAGGAAAGGAACATCCTTTTCATGATGCAGATTACGAAAAGAGAAAAAGACCTAAAATTAGTTACAATAGCAGTATAAAACGTTACGTCATTCATAATGACATAAGACCAACTACTAATCTGTACATTCGATTATTAATGGGAAACCGTATGGCTCGCAGGTTAGGCTTTGAACCGAATCAATTGCCACTTTACCCCTATCGCGATGATGGAAGTCTCGCAACAATGGGGGGTGTTGTAGTTGTTTTAGATAAAAGCATCTCTTATAAAACTCGAGCTGAATTAACCGTCACAGCAGTTAATCCTTCGCCTCACGATAACAACAACCTTCCAGATTATATTTGGGTTTATAAAATCTAATAAATCCGAGGCCTGTTGGCAACAGTTACTCCCAATTGTTAAGAATAACTAACGTTATAGGAGAGTCAGGCACGAGTCAGTCCGTTATTTTTACTTCTCCCCATTATTATTCGCTGTTACAACATAACGTGCAAACAATAGAAATTAAATTTTGCGACGCCTATGGGGATATAATACCGTTCTCTTCCCAAGGCCATACCATTGTCACTTTGCACATCAGCCGGAAAAGGTCGTGAACGAAACAATGGCTTCCTGTTGCCCTTATACAGCTCACTATCGAAGACAAGCAGGTGGTTTAAACATTTATTCAGGAGCAAGATTCCAGGCTGGTCATGGCCTTGCTAACCTTTTTTCTAGTATATCTAAATATGCTATGCCTTTTGTTCGTTCAGTCGGCAGCTATTCAGGACGCAAAGCTTTAGAAACCGGAAGTAATATCGCACAAGATTTAATTGCCGGTAAAAATTTTAAACAGAGTGCAAAGGATAGGTTACAGGAGACTGGTGAACAAATATTAGGCGATGTAAGGCTAGGTTCAGTCAATCTGGTAGTGGACGCAAGAGAAGACGCAACTCTCCCAAGAGGAATACTAGTAAGAGACGATGAACAGTTACAGTAGCTAAAAAGAAGAAGAAGAAAAATAAGAAAGTGATTCGAGATAGCATTTTTTAACAAAAATGTCTTTCATTCATCCTACATTTTGTGAGTGTTTGAAATCAGAATTGGACATATTTGAAGTTCCACCAACACAAGTGTCTATAGAACGCAATCAGTATGTCGAATACCGCCCTATTGCAACGCCTAGTTCAACTATAGAATTTCAGATTGACGGAACAGCAGACTATTTGGACTTGGCGCAAACATGTATTTATTTAAAACTGAAAGTTGTAAGCGCCGCTGGAGAAGATCTTACTGATGCATTGAGCGCTTTCATAACGCCTACTAACCTATTTCTACAATCTCTTTTTTCACAAGTGGACTGTTATTTCAACGGGAAGCTGATTTCTGGAGGTAGCGACACCTATCGATATAAAGCTTACCTGCAAACGTTGCTCAGTTACTCTAATACAGCTAAAGACTGTCAGTTGGGAGCTGCCATGTGGAATACTGCAGATAACAGGAAAACTGCTATCGCAAATTCTAAAAGTATAGAGTTAATGGGGCGAATTCATACTGAAGCCTGCAACTTGTCGAAACTTTTATTGAGCAATGTTAATGTAAAGTTTCGTTTCGTTTTATCAAAGCCTGAATTTTCGCTTAAGTTGTCCAATGCTGCTGCTGCTACTTTGAAACCAAAAATACAAATCGAAGCAGCTGCTTTGTTTGTAAAAAAGGTTAGACCCTCCCCATCCATTCTAGCATCTCACATGACAACACTACAAGAAAATAGCGCAAAATATTCTTTTGTTCGCAGTGATATTAAAATACAAACTGTCTCTAGCGGAATGACTTCGGCATTTATTAACAACGTTTTTCAAGGACAGGTGCCGTCTTTTGTTTTGATTTGTTTTGTTGACAACGAAACGTACACGGGTGTTTATAAAAAAGATCCTTGGATATTTGAAAATCACGGTTTGAACTACTTATCGCTCACTGTAGACGGGGAACAAATAGACAAACCACTACAACCTGACTTTAGTTCCATGACGTACACCCGAGCCTACATGAATTTATTTCACGGATTAGACACATCATTTCAAAACGTAGGTAATGGCATCAAGATTACAGATTTTGCTACAAAACATTGCATGTTTGCTTATGATCTGACTCCGGATGGTTGCGCCGGAAATTCAAGCTCTCACGTTTCACTCAACAGACAAGGTGTTGTCAGAATAGAACTTAGATTTGATGCTGCTCTCGCAAAAGCGACTAACGTTTTGATTTATTACGAGATACCGAAGGTTTTAGAAGTTACTTTTGATCGTGAAGTTTTCCTGGAAGGATGAACACGAAGCAGATCAATGACATCTTGAGAAGTAGATGTCCAAATTTCCTGGGAACATATCGCGCAAACCACTTACCTGTTGTAATTAATAGAAAAGAATCCTTTCTAGTCGTTAATCATGACACGTGCACTTCGCCGGGAAGCCATTGGTCTGTCATCGGATTGCATAATGAAGAATGGAATTAAGACTTCTGAGTTTTTTGACTCTTTGGCTTCAACTTAGAAAACAATTACCACATTCGACAGTATTTGAGTGATTGGAATGGAAAGAAGATTTGGCGCAACAAGTTTCAAATTCAATCCCCAACATCTTCTACCTGTGGACATTATTGTATTTTTTACATAATTATGAGAACCAAGGGATTTACTCCCGATTACATTGTTAACAAATTAAAGAAAACAGCTTTCCGTGAACGTTATGTGTACAATTTTGTAAAATGTATTAATAAACTTAAAATGTGATTATACAACATTCTCTTAATATTTTCTTTATTCTTTCTAGAATGCCGCACTGTTTCATAAAATTTCGCCTGGAGGGGAGCGACGATGAGGGAATTGATATTGTGAAAAGAACACTATACCACAACATGTTGCAAATGATAAGGTTGAAAATGCTTTGCATAGGCATCGAAACCGTCCTAGCAGGACACTTGGTCAGGATTTTAGTGGAGTGTAAAATGGAAGCAATCAAAAGTTTTATCGAGGGGATGCAAGCTGGCTTTAAAGATGATGGTGGTTTAATCGATAAAGAGCTAACTATGAGATCATTACTCGTTCTCAAGCTGGAATGTTTAAAAAATATATAACAGCGATTGATCCTTTCGCCTTAATTCTCGGATGTAGCCTACCCGACCTTTCATTTGGTATGCAGCTCGTACGATTTTGCGAAGATAGTCTGTCATTCACCCACCTTGACCCATTTGTTCTGAACAATTTTGAGTTACACGACAGAATTAAAACTTACTACGAAAGTTATCACACGACACGAAAAATTACTCTAAATAGGATAGATAATGAAATGTTGAAAACACAGTTCTTAAAAGAACCAACACCTTTGTGGAGCGCACTTGCAACAAACGCCTTGCAAGACAGAGAAGTCAAAGGTGTTTACATTTACGGTTCGAGTGGAATTGGTAAAACATTACTCGTTGAAGTGGTACTACCAGACATTTGCGAATTGGGTTACGTCATGACAAATGCATCTTTTACAGGTGGAAGACATGACGATCGCTACATCTACATTCCAGATTGTTCTTCAGAACTCCTTGAGTCTTCCATTTTGACCCTATATCGTTTGGTAGATAACAGAGCTTTCAATATTGGAAAACAAAAGATATTATGTAAAGGCAAGGTGATAATTGTTAGTAGATGTCAACCTCCAGAAGATGTAGCCTTCCTACGACGTTTTACCGTCATCGAAGCAGACACACCTTTATTTGCATCACCTCATACAAATAGAGTTACACCGCCCAACACGACTGACAAAGTGTGTAATTTTTTTAATTTATTGTTTTTTTCGTGTTCTAGTTTTCTAACTTTACGATTTCGTAACATGATTTTTTTTTTACTGATGCCACAAGGTTATTTGAGGGCAACGCCTCCACAATCAGCTGGAGACTTGTCACCAGTCGATTCGATGTGCACAAGTCTGGATGCTCTCAACGTGTGAGGATGTTTGTTTGTCAGGCGTGTGGTTCGAAGTATAGTCACAAAAGCAGTCTTCTGCGACATCTGCGCAATTGTCACCCAGCCGATGCCGATGCAAACTGTGTTGTTTGCGGTCGACGTTTCGAAAACCGTCGCACACTTCTTCTTCACCAGATACGCGCTCATGTTCCATCACCTACAGCTCCTCAAAACGTTTGCAGTCAGTGTAACGAAGGGTTTGTTTCAAGAATTGAATTGAACCGTCACCGTCATCGTTCTCATGTTGCGCCGAACAGACCCAATATTCATCTCGATGAAACAATCTCTTCGTTCAAGAAGACCAGAAGCTCTTTTCGGAATTATATTTCAAGATTTAGTTATGTGTTTCCGGACGACGAAACTCTTCATCCAAATTTGGAATTATTTTTGTTTAGTTTACACGAGCAGTTGTATTCTTTAGTTGAGAAGTGTGTAACAGCCTTCATCAAGTTAAACTTGTGACGAGTGTCAAGCTCGAACTACACAAACCTCCTTCAAAAGTAATTTCCATTTATTTATGTACAAAACCGTACACAGTGTTACGTATTAATCAAATTGAAGATATTTTAAAAGAGGTTTACTTGAACTTGTTAAGACGTTTAGAACATTACCAAAAGGAAGGTTCTGGCTGGGTTTTATGGAATATTCTAGCATTGGATCTTCATTTTGCGAGATATCAACCCTTAGCTGGAGGTTGTTACAAACCGTTAGATTCTTTTCTTGCGCATAAAAAGGCAATAGTTAATGTCAAATGTAATGATTTAAAATGTTTTGAATATTCCATATTAGCTGCCTTACATCCTACTACAGGTAATCCTAATAGGGTGAGCAATTACAAGCATTTGTTACACACTCTACGTGTAGACGGTATCTCTTACCCAGTACCATTAGATTATGTTCGTAAATTTGAAATTTTAAACGATTTAAAGATTACCGTTTACGGTTATTCTGACAAAGAGGTCTATCCACTCTACAGTAGCGAGAGGAATGGAGACGAAATAGTAAGGTTGTTATTGTTAGAAGACAATCACTATTGTTTTATTAAGAATTTCAATCGATTGATATCGGACAATGTTTTCAATAGCTATACTTGTGCATACTGTTTGTGTCCTCAACACAAACGAGATAGATTATACGAACATGAAATATATTGTAAAGAACATAAACCGCAAAGAATTGTTATGCCAGAACCTGGGGAGAATATTATGAAGTTCAACAATTTTGCGAATCAGTTGGCTGTCCCATTTGTGGTTTACGCAGACCTTGAGTCGATATTAACTCCTATACAAGGATGTAAACCTAATGATGAGAATTCCTACACGTACGAATATCACTTACACGAACCTTGTGGTTATTGTTATGTTATGATTGATTGTTTAGGAGAGGTGATATCTAGCGAACTGTATAGAGGTTCTGATTGCGTGTCACGCTTTCTCTTAGCCATCGAAGCTGAGTATGTAAAAACGAGAGCTTTGTTAAAACAACCAAAACCGTTAGTAATGACAGAATTTGACAAAATTCACTTTCGAAACAATAACTTGTGTCATATTTGTGAAGAACTCATCGTCGATGGTGAAATGAAGGTTCGCGATCACGACCACTATACGGGTGTTTATAGAGGTCCCGCTCACTCGCAATGTAATATCGAATACAAATTTAAGAAAACAATGCCTGTGTTCTTTCATAATTTGACTCGGTATGATGGGCACCTCATAATGCAAGGTATTTCAACCTTTGGTAAACCAAATGTGAGTGTTATTCCAGAAAATGTACAACATTACATGTCTATTCAAATTGATAATGTATTATACTTGGATTCTTTTAAATTTTTGCCGTCGTCTTTAGACAAATTGCTGTCATTGCTGGAAGATTCCCAACTTGACATTCTCAAGTATGAATATCCGGAGCAATGGCCTTTGTTAAAGCGTAAAGGGATATTTCCCTATGAATACTTAGACTCTTATGCTAGATTTGAGGAAAAGGCTTTACCACCAAAGGAAGCTTTTTCCTCTAGTTTGAGTAAAGAAGGTGTCAGTGACGAGGACTATGAATACGCATTAAAGGTTTGGAACGAGATGGGTTGTAAAACATTTGCCGATTACTTTAATTTACATTTGCGTTTAGATTGTTTTTATTAGCTTGTGTATTTACAGACTTTAGAATGACTTGTTTAGAATGTTACAAGTTAGATCCTGCTCATTACTACAGCAGCCCCGGTCTTACATTTTCGGCCGCATTGAAAATGACAAAGATTCAGTTGGAGTTGTTGACCGACATTGATCAACATTTATTCATCGAAAGAGGAATACGAGGAGGTGTGAGTATGGTAACGAAACGATTTGCACGTGCCAATAACCCATTTATAGGTGAGAATTATTGTCCTGAAAAACCTCATTCGTACATCATATATTTGGATGCCAATAACCTGTATGGGTGGAGTCTCAGTCAATTGCTACCTTTTGGGTATTTTATGTGGTTGACGGAAGAACAAATCCGTGATTTAGACATTCTTGCCATAGAAGACGATGCAGCAAAAGTTTACATTCTAGAAGTGGACCTGGATTATCCCCCGCACTTGCACGACCTTCATTCCGATTATCCATTGTGTCCCGAATCAATGCTCATCTGCTACGAGCAGCTGTCGCCTTATTGTCAAGATTTGTATAGGATTCTTAACCTTTCGGACAGTTCTAGAAAACTCGCTCCGAATTTGCATCCCAAATCAAAATATATTGTTCATTACAGAGTCTTAAAGTATTACCTTTCACAAGGTTTAGTAATGAGTAAGATCTATCGTGTTTTGTCATTTGCGCAGAAAGCTTGGTTAAAACCGTACATTGAACTGAATACGGCAAAATGTCAACATGCCACTAACGCTTTCCACAAAGATTTTTATAAGACAATGACGAATTCTCTGTACGGTAAGACAGTTGAACCATTGAGGAAGCGAGTTAGCGTTAAAATTGCAACCACTGAGAGTAAAGCGAGGAAACTGACTTCAAAACCAAACATGGAGAATTTCGTTGTTTTTGATGAAAATGTTGTTATTTTTAAGATGAGGAAAACCAAAGTGGTTCTACCACGTCCAATTTATGTTGGGTTCACTGTTCTCGATCTGAGCAAGTATTTAATGTTTGATTTTCACTACGGACATATAAAAACCTTGTATGGAAACAACGCTTCATTGTTGTTCACAGACACCGATTCCTTATGTTATGAAATCTTTACGTATAATATATACGCAGACATGTTGTTGCATCTTGATAGATACGATACGAGTGATTATCCTACAGACCATGCTTTGTACTCGACCCGGAACAAGAAAGTGCCAGGTATTTTTAAAGACGAGACTTGTTCCGTCCCCATTCTAGAATTTTGCGGTCTGAAAGCTAAAATGTATTCGTTGATTTATGGCGATGTTAACAAACTTGTTGGAAAAGGCATCCAGAGACATGTACTGAAACAAGAGTAACTCACAGGCATTACGTTGATGTACTACATAATCAAAATGTATATTGTTTTAAAATGAATTTTCTTCGGAGTAAAACTCACCAACTAGTGACCGAAGAACAGAACAAACTGTGTTTAACCGCTTACGATAATAAACGGTATCTATTAGGTGATGGCATTAGAAGTTTATCGTATGGACATTATTCCATACCTGATAATACATTGTAAAAAAGGTAAAACCGATACCGTGTATCAACAATGTTATTTTTTTATTGATTCAAACTTGTAACAACACATTTTGTCATTTTTGTTTGAACTGTTGTATTTTTATGACGATTAAATTCTGAGATTCTTGTCACAACATGTAATAAAACATATTTGACAGAAAAAACAGCTTTTTATTTTTCTTCCACTCTGAATGATAACACGATAGGTTAGTAACCTCCATTTTTAGTTCCAATTCCTACCGCTCGAGGAACGACCGGAAACGTCCTCCGCTAACGTGACCGACTCTCGACCAATCAGAGAGCGAGCAGGCCTTACATATTACTTACAACCGGAAGCCATCTTTCTTTCTGACTCCAACCTTCAAAGGAGGTAGACGCCGCGCAAAATCTAATAAAAAAAGTGCAAGTCACTATAAAAATGCATAGTCATACTAACACTAACCCAATACGTCATCTCATCTGTGACGTCACAGATGAGACGATAAGAATTAGTATTGTAGAAAGTAGCCGAGCTGTTGTGGATACGGGCAAACTACACTACTATTGCCTTTCGGATTTAAATGTTAGACTGCCTGAGTGTGGAATCGAACCCATGACCTTCGAAACCAAAGGCTGGTGTCTTTCTGTTAATTCATACTGACGCAAGTCATAGGTCATGTCAGTATGTATTAATGGTAACAATCCAGCCTTTGGTTTCGAAGAACATGGGTTCGATTCCCCACTCAAGCAATCTGACTTTTAAGTCAAAAAAGTAACGAAAATAGGTCTGCATCCACATTTCTTTAATTATGTACTTAATGCTGGCTTTATTACTGCTCCTTCAACGAATATGCTCAGTGATATTCCAACCACTGGCTCCTAGCAAAGTTTACAGTGTCCTGCAAGTTTACTTGCATCGTAATACATCCTAACATTTATCATGTTAGATGGTGACATAGACAATTATTCGGTGAGCTTATTTCTGAGGTCTTGAGAGTTTAAATAAATTATGGAAATGTAATTAGGTCATGTCATGCCTCTCTGCGATCAACAACTTTATCGTGATCATTTTTTAAGCTTATGTAGATTTGTACTCTACGATGCTTCTATGGTTTTGTGCTACAGTGGTGCTTTTATAGTGTTAAAAAAATCTTTTCAATCATGTTTTTAAATATTCTATTCGCATATAATAGCTAAAACATCCATAAAATGCTTAAAATTGTAACAAAAAACTAAAACTAAATTAAATCTAAATAAAAAAAAAATTAGCATTTTAACAATTAAATAGAGCAGAAGGTAGGTTAATAATTTTTAATGCTTTCACAAAAATAGGTGGAGTTGGATTGGCTATAAGGGGCGGTTGGAGGCAATATTCGCGTTAAACCTAAAAATTTCATAAATTAAAGGATATCAACATACTAAATAATTTTGATGGTTTTGCTTTTCTTAAAATGATAAATAATTTTTAATACTTTTCAAAAAAAATAGGTGAAGTTGGATTGGCTATAAGAGGTGGTTGGAGGCCAATACTCGCGTTAAACCTAAATAAATTTTCAAAAATTAAATGGATTCAAAAAAACCGCATAAGCATTGGTAGTAAGGTTATAAAACTGTTAAACTCCCCCCCCCCGGTATAACAAAAAGGAAAAACAATTTTTTCGGATGAAAACTAAAACAATTTTCACTTGGATTTATTGTAGGGGAACTTCTCCTACACGACATCAACTACAAAACCATCTTCGCACGCAGCATCAGTTCAAAAACGAAGAAAGCACGTGCTTATAGATCGGCTGCCCGATTGTTTAAAGGATTGTTCTCTGACCCAAATGCAAGCACTTTGGCATCGACAATATGAAATGGTAATACCCAAAAATTTCGGCGATTCTCTACCATTCCTTACATCATTGCATGCGGCCATACACGCTTTGCTGATAGTTTGCCTGGTCAATTGTAAGGCGCAGTTATGCTTATGCATCGAGTTCTTTAAGGATACAGCATTTTTCGAATCATTTGTTTGGTCCTGATATTCCGAGCTGTATAATCCGAACGATATTCCCGCTATGTTAGATGAGGCATTCGAAAAACTTCAGAAGACGATCGAATTTATGCCAGGCAGGGAAGTGGTTGGGCCATATCCTGTATAACCCACTTAATTATCAGAGTGGCCGAGTACCAACCGCTGCGAGCTTCGTCTTGTATTTCTCTACCGCCACACTCTCAAACCTAAAGCGGGCGCGATTGTGAACGTAAAAAATTTAAACGATCAAAAGTGCTTTCTGTATTTGGTAATAGCGGTGGGTTGGGGACTGACGAGTGTAAACCCCGAAGACTACGAAGAGTTTGAAGAATCATTCGATGTTAGCGCTCTGTCCTACCCGATGAAACATGGTGAAATCTGTAAATTTGAAAAAGCTAACGATCTTTCAGTCAATGTCATCGGTTTTAACGAAAAGGAGGGATTGCATCTGCTCAGAGTTTCTAAGAATCACGGCAGAAAACCCGTCGACCTTCTCTTGTTAACCTCCGAGGACAAGACCCACTACTGTGCCATAACGGACGTCGGGTACTCACACAAAGTACTATTGTAGAAACTGTTTCGCAGCATTTGGAAAACAATGGATGCTTGCCACCCATTGAAACGAGTGCATCAAGATTAATCCCACTCAAGAGCTCCGATTTAAGATGCCTGGAGAAAATTTTCTCCAATTTCGGCATTTCTACCAACAAAACCCCTTCCCTTGCATTATTTATGCTGACTTTGAGTTTCTCCTTCGAGCCATCTCTGCCATTCAACCCAGTCCTTCGATTAGCTTGGTTACTAAAATTCATCAGCATGCACCATGCAGTTTCGGGTATGTTGTGATTAGTATTAAAAAACTTAAATCTCTAAACGAACTGATATTAGAAAAAGACATGTAAGCCATCAGCGTTGCACTAATACGTGTAAAAGAATCTCCAGCTACCCAAAAAACATGCTGGAGCTTCTTTTACGTATTAGTGCGACGCTGATGGCTTACATGTCTTTTTCTTATATCTGTTCCTTTAGGGTTTTAAGTTTTTTAAGGCTTACATCCGTATTTTATACCCTTAAGCATTTTTTAATACTAATATCCCTAATTTTTTTTCTTGTTTTAGCAAGAATAACACAGAAAAGAACACTGTAATCACTTTAAAATAACTGTTATAAGAAAGTCTTTTCCATGGCAGATTCGTATTATACTGCTAAGAGTGACTGTTGCACCCAATTTCATGTTTTTAGCTTGATCTATAAGAATTTGTTGCCCAAACCCCTGGGAGGCACCACGAGGAGGTTGTGGGGCGGGAGCGGGGGGGGGGGGGGGGCACTGATGGCTCTTTGGGTATTTCATTGGGGTCCATGGCTGGTTCGATTTTTACTGTTAAGAAAGACTCGTGTACCAAATTTGTTTTCTGCAAAATTTCTGCAAAAATTTGTTATTCCACTTAATGATTTTTGCCCAGTACTCTACAATAATAAGTGCTCTGCCAAATGCGAATACTGCAGTAACATCAAAATTGTGTTCAAAAAGCCCTGATCGGTGTAATACCTACATTTTGAGCTGTGCAAATTGAAAATCGGTTTATTGGTTCGATCTCTAGGTGAGAGCAAAAGTTCTAACCCATTTGGCTTTCCGTGTCACGAATAATGTAGTTACATTAAAATAGCAAGCGAAAGGCCCTAGGCCTTGTCCATACCTACGTTTTAAGCTATAGAACTTGAAAATCGGTTCTGTGGTTCGATCTCCAGGTGAGGACAAAGAGTCCCAACAATAACATTTATGATTTCTGCCTAGTGCTCTGCAATAATAATTGCTCTGCCGACGAGAATACTACAGTCACATCAAAATCTGGATCAAATCGCCCTGGTCGGTGTTAATACCTACATTTTAAGCTACACAAATAGGAAATCGGTTCATTGGTTCGATCTCTAGGTGGGAGCAAAAGTTTTAGCCCATTTGACATTCCGTGTCAAGAATATTGTAGTTACGTTAAAATAGCCTGCGAAAGGCCCTAGGCCTTGTCCATACCTACGTTTTAAGCTATAGAACTTGAAAATCGGTTCTGTGGTTCGATCTCCAGGTGAGGACAAAGAGTCCCAACAGCAACATTAATGATTTGTGCCCAGTGCTCTGCAATAATAATTGCTCTGCCAACAAGAATACTGCAGTCACATCAAAATCGGGTTCAAAA